>CM067508.1:15990521-16183021 GCA_034509495.1 Acestrorhynchus altus | reverse complement strand
CAGATTCAGGGCAGTTTATCCTCCAGGCATCCAAGTGAGGTTAAATCTGTGGACATGTGTACCAAGTGGGGTATATATAATATTTCAGAGTGACCACGGTCTCTTGATGAATACTTGGAGCAAAGAGTGATTTTAAGTCTTAAGGCTGAAAGTCATTATTAGAATATGCTGAATTCTCATATTTCAGTATCTGACAACTATATAAATGTTGCACATATGCCACGTTATTGAATATAAAACATATGTACTCTAGGCATGTACAGTTCATTCATATGTCATGTTATTCATACATTATTTACCTTCCAATAATGTAACATATACTGATATGCAAATCTAGTCCCTGTAGAATTACTGTCAGCAGAATAGGACTCTCTGAAGATAAATATGGGCCTTTTGGTACCATGCCTACTGCCAGGTATGGGCTAGAGGGATATAAGGCCCCCAGCCTTTGGGTTGTGGAACTGTGTTTTCTGGAATAAGTGCTCCATCTGATATCTTTGGGTTGAATTGAGGAGTTGCTTAATGCTACTTATTGCTCTTGTCAATGAATGCAATAAAATCCTGCACCAATTGAGCAGATATTACCATAGCACAGTGTTGGCAGGAGAGAGAGAGAGAGGAAGAGAATTGATGGACAGTCCAGCATGCATGGTGTGACCCAACTATGTGCATTCAAAAAGCACTGATTCCCTCTGAGTCACTGAGTGAGTCAGTGAGTCCTGCTGGTGTTAACTCAGGACAGCTTACCTCTACATCTGTACAAGTTGTGAAGTGTTGTCTTTTGAGTGAAGTTGAACACTGACCAGCATGCTCATGACATGGCCACATGAATTATCAGAGTTTGAGTAAGACAATAGTGGGTGCCACAGATTGAATGTTTGAACATGAATGAACATTTCTGAAGTTTTGCAGGTATTAACTGTCCTAAAGTTAAACATAAAGTGTTATGTTTGCTGGAAATACATCATGGAACAATTTCTGGACCACTTGGGCCTGATGGCATGGAGCCTCTATTATCCTGTTATTCTATTATCCTGATAGAATATCCCATAATTGTGGACAAGATGTCAATCTATCAATGACATGTTTAGACCAATGGCTCTAATCCATGCCATGACAATACACTACACACCAGTAATGAAGCACCAACACCGACAAAGCCCAACAAAGTACTTTGTGACTCATCGGACCATGCCACATGTTGCCAGTCCTCTAGAGTCCAGTTAGCAAACTTACAAGTGAGGTACTGTGTTCAGTGTCATGGTGTTTAGAGACACTCTGTTAGGTCTTTTGCTCCCATATCCCATGGAACCTAAAGAAAGGATTGAATGTGGATGTGATTTTTGTAAGGGTGACTTGATTGTTGACACTTGAATGTTAGATCCCTGTACAACTTCAGAAATGGAATGTCCCATCCATCTGGTATCCTCCCCATCATGCCTTGTTTGAACTCTGTTGTCTTGCCATGAGCACACTGGCCAGTGTTAAACCTCACTCACAAGAAAAAATCTCATGGGGGTTCCCAAGCCATCCCTGAGGTAACACCAAAATCAACATAATGATCTCCTGTGATTTTGGGGTGAAGTGAGTGTATTTGCACAATTAATTAGAAAAATGTCCAGTTGTTTGAGATATCTGCATACATTACTGTGATATGAGTAGTGATGTATTACTTTTTGATTTTAGCACAGAATGACCTGCTCAGCAAGAGATGCCTTATGCACATCTTGGTCCAAAAGTCTCTCTTGGACAAGTGTAAAGAGCCTCATCTCCAGTTTAATCCACTGAGCCATTTTGAGATTGATCCTTAACATATGTCAAATTGACATATATGCACAAAGGAACTTTCGCTTTTTCAGATAAAGAGTCTAAAATCCATACAACTGAAACACCTCACATAATGCTAAGGTGTCACAGAATGAGAATATGTAAATAACTCAATTTTGATCATTTCAGGTAGACTTATAGTTTAAAGAGGACAAGTGTGACATGCATTTTCTACTGTTTGCATAATTATTTGCTGGAGCCATATATTTGCAATGTAACTACTGGTAATCTGCACACTGTTATAGATAGATTACATTAGTGCAGCTTTGGTTGTGACTCAGATTTACACGAACATCATACTGGTATAACATTCTCTCTTAAATGGTTATAGTGACAGTAGTTATGACCTGATCCTTTTGATGATAGTTGAGATTTACTGATAACATTAGATGTACTGCTGTAATCATTTGTAACAATGAATCCATTCTAATATTCTAATATTCAAAACTTAAAAAAAGTAAAAGTTGGTATTCTAAGATGTTTATCTGGGCAGTTAGCATTTATTTTCTTATTTAAAAATAAATAAATATAAAATACTAACATACCGTATTTTCCAGACTATAAGCCGCTACTTTTATTTCCACACGTTAAATCATGCGGCTTATAATGAGGTTCAGCGTTTTCTTCTTATACATGTTATTTTCCAGGGTTTTTTTTTGTTTGTTTTTTTTTTTACTTTGCGTGTGCGGTTTATATTCCGGTGCGGCTTACAGTCCGGAAAATACAGTAGCTACAATTGACATTCACATAAACTTGTGTTCATTAAAACATCTTCAGACTCTCCTAATGGGAGTCTAGTATTATTTTAGTTATCCAATACCTAGTTTGGTAAATCAGAACTTGCTGATAAATCATTTGAGCTGGAGATGGAACTTGACACATCCATGCGCTGGCAAGGGATATCCAGCTTGGTTCTTCAGACATGCTCACAATATATGAAATATTGTCCATGAAATAAGAAATCCTGGCTATAATGTGATCAAGGTTTTACATTAAATTATCTTTTATTGCTAATAGAAACATGTTTAAACAATGTGATTGGGGCCTAAAACCTCTGCACAGTAGTGTGTAACTTTTTGTCTTTAAATTCACAATCCATTCCTGATTAGCAGACATGATGATAGATGTATATTTTGTGACACTGGTGCCTTCATCCAGATCTAGAGAAAGATTTTGGTCACATAAAATCTTTTTCAGCAGATGGGTTTAAGAAACTGCTTTAAAATTACAGTATTTTCTCAAAATAGTGAGGTTGAGCCTTGATTTGTATTACTTAAATTGCAGTTTGCAGGGCTAGGCTGAAATGGAAGGCTTTAATAATGAAAGCATTTATAGAAGATCAGCCTGTGTGAGGTTAAAGGGTCACCCTGATGCCTCAGTCACTATGGAGGCAATCTGAGTTTATGAACTAATGGCAATTTGGCAGGAGAGTGAAGGTCAGAATATCACGCTCTTGCTTTTCAGTTTCTTTTTCATAAGACAGCTATGATAGTAAATGTCAGCGCTATTTTTAATTGCTTATGTGTTTCTGCCCAAGTAGGGGCTGTGCCGAACACACTGAGCCTTATCTATAATAAGAAAATTAAGACTTGTCCTTTACTAGGCCACGCAGTTGGTGACATGATGGGCTTTGCGTCATTCTGCTCATGACCATTTTACTGGAAATGTAATAACCCACCAATCATCTTTACTTAACACTCTGATTCAGTGCTCAACACTCTTACATGTTAAAATGGTTTTATGGTCTAGATGTGTGTACCCTCATTCCCAGTGATATGATATTATAGACCTCAGTGGAACAAAATAATGGTAATAACAAAAAGGCTACAAAATAATGGAGCTAACAGAAAGGCTACAGTAATTTAGACGACCACTCTGTACAAATGTGTCAAGCAAAAAATCTCAGAATGAATAACCCAAGCTTGATGGGGTGGGCCACAACAGCAGAAGACCATGTTTTCACTTCTGTAAGTCAAAAACAAAGCTGAAACTACTATGGGCAAAGGCTCACCCAACACTGGACAGTTGAAAACTGGAAAATCATAGCCTGGTCTGAGATCTGGCACACAAAATGTAGGGTCAGAATTTGGCGCCATTTGAATTCATGGATCCAACTGGCTTTGTATCAGTTGCAAAGATTACACCTCTGCCATGCATCTTTCTGCATACATATGTTATGGCTATATTGAGTCTGTGTAGTACAATAGCTCAGCTAACATCTTACCTGACAGCCTCGTGAGTTTGGATGGACGTTTTAAATTTAGCACCTTCAAGAATAGACACTGGTTATGGCAGATCTGGGTTTCATTCAGACCATAGATGATAGGTGACCTGTAATTCAAGCGGATATAATGATTGTGTAATGGCTTGGGAAATATTTTTTGAGCACACTTTGGACTCGTTCATTCCAATGAACAAATGTGGTGTTTTTTTGTGACATCACAAAATTGTTTATTCATCTGTTTGATACATGAACTGTATGGATTGGGAGCAAAGGCCAAACAACGCTTAAAATGTTAGAGAAGTTTGGTTTTCCATGCTATGTGTTCTTTAATACAAAGATGCCCAAAGTTTTTGAGTGCTTTTGGTTTTCATTGTGAGTTACAGGGGGGCACTAAAAGCATCCAGTGTAAGATTCCATTAGAGCTGAGTCAGAGTAGCGTGAAGTTGTGTTAGCAAAAGACTTTGCAGAGTTTTTTTCCTTTCAGGCATGGTGTGTTTTGCAGAGACTGAAGCTACAAAGCTGTAACACCTACATTAAGAAGCCATGACCACAGTCGTCCTCAGCACAAAAATACATATTTCCTTCTACTTGTCTTCCTGCATGACCTTGACTTTTGCACAACAACAGATCTATCCAATGGGCTTTACAAGAAAGGAGCTGGGAAAAAACAGACTTGTAAATTCAGTTACGCTATAAAGGTGTAAAGGTATGTGTATTTGTACAGCACCATCACAGTATGTGCAGCTTATGATTTCAATCCCACTCACTTTTTTGTAGGATTCTGTGAATGGTTTCATCACAGTTTGGCGGCTCTCTGGTCTGTTTGTGTACAGGAAAAAAAAGTTAAATATTCAGTGCCGGCTCTGTAAATTGGAAACAAAGTGGCTCAGGATGAACCATAACACCTTTTCAGTCAATCAGCAACAGAGTGCATTCATGCTTGTGCACAGGACAGGGGGATGAGAAGGGGCATGGGAGAGTGTTTTTCTGGCACTTGCTAGCTAGCTACATGTTGAATTACCAAACAGATGACTGGACAAAATGGGCAAAGACATGTATAAGCTCTTGTGCAGCATTTGAATGGCGGCGCGACCATTGAAAGGTGAAGACTGAAACCTATGTAAAGAGATGAGGATGCTGTTCTATTCCTGCTTGAGAGGTGGGTAAGACTGAATTGTTTTGAATGCTGTGTTTAGAATTGTTTGGAATATATCTGAACGGTATTAATGCATTTATACTGATGATTAGAAATAATACAGAAAATGAGGGTTCTATAAAAGACGGTCTGAGACAGTCTGTAGTTTAAATTCCAATAGTCATGTGTTTTGCTAGTTGGTATAGTCATAGCTTAATTGCCATTATAAAATTACAGAAGTCTTTACTGATGTAAGCAGTGAAACAGCTCATGCTGGTGAGGGTGGGCTCGGTTAGCATTCAATCTGTTTAAACATCCGAAAGCTTTCTAGTCAGCGTGACATAAGGTAGATGGGTTAAAAGAAAAGAATAGGCCTGTTTCTATCCTGTATGATTGACATTTGTAAGGTCAAACAATGTTAAAATGCCATTAGTGGCCGTTGGTTTCATTTAGTTAATCATACCTAAAAGAACCCTACTGATGCATTTACGACACATCTCTGAATGATGCATATGTAAAAGGGACCTCACATTAACCTCTGGAGCTGAGGATGAAACCAGCCTTCCAGACAATATGTTTAAAAGAAGAGATTCTGATGGGGAATCCCTTCTCATGCCAGTGCATTTAAGGGCATATCTTTTGACCATTTGTCTAAGTAATGCCTTGTGGGCTGTGAATTTCGGCACAATTTACAAAAGATATCTTGCATATATTTACATTTAACTTCAGGATCTACACTTTTACATGTTTTGTAAAACATAAAAAAAAGAAAAATAAATAAAAAAAATAGGGGAAAAAAAAGAAAAAAAAGCAATTTTCACTAGTGATGTAATTTGAAATTACTCATTGAAACAATTGGAAAAATCGTGAAAATATAACATTTCAATCATGGGAAACTGTGAGCTAAAGCAAAAAGAACCTGTCTTGGGACCAGTAGATTGCAGGTTCAGTGCCCTGGGCTGGAAGTATATGTAAGGGGGGAGGGGGAGTGAAGGAACCATGCTTTCTCCTCTCATAACTTTCAACGTGTACAACTGGAATCTAGGCCAGCTGTGTGATTAAGGCATATTATTTTGTTAACCTATGCCACACTTATGTTTGAAAATAGAAAGTGGTTATTATGATTTAAGTTTGAGTTTTTGTTTTGCATTTTGGTTTGCAAAAAGACTAATCTTTCTTGTTTGAGGCTGAAATAACCTTGCCGGTGTTTTGTTTTCAGAAGAGGTCAATGCAGAATGTAGATGTATTCAAGTGCCTGTACAATATGTAATTATAGAATCACATGACTTTACACCTAAGATGAAAATGTTTTAAACTAGAGGGTTTGGTCTTTTGTGGTAGAAATATGCTTTCCCCGTTTGTAACAGAACAGTTTGGTAGTAATGGCTTTCATCTTACGCATCAATTACAAAGCTATTCAAGAACATTAGTCTCAAGTCTGTGGTTCAGGTGATATTCAGGTGCATTTTAGACGAATAGCAATGTACAAATTGAAATATTTAATCAATATGTGACTTAAAGCTTGATAGTTATGATGCTTGAATGTATAAAATTGAAAAGTCCTTTTGTTGCAGCGGTTCTATTGTGATAGACCAACACCATCAAATGGGTCTCTCAAACATGGTATGAGTCATTTCTTGAGAAGAAAAAGAACATTTATCTATAAACCAGTATACACACCAAATGCTGACAATGATGTCCATTTCTGTCTTTATGTTTTGTAGGTGTCTTGTTTATTTTGTTTCTTCATATTTTGTAGTGTCCTTGAGTGTCAAGAAAGGCGCTTATGAATAAAATGTATTATTATTATTATTATTGAATGGAATGAATACAGCTAAAATAAGTCAATGTAATGTTGGATGATTCTTGGAGTTCGATCACCAACTCTACCCCAATTCAACCCCAAATTAATAGATACTGGATGGAGCCTCCTTCACTCCCAGAGAACATAGTTCCTCTGTACCACAGCATAATCCTTAGGCCTTACTTGTGGGAGACACAAAAGTGTCTTATTCCAGTGGTCCCCAACTCCCGATCAGTTGGTACCGGTTGGGGACCACCGTCTAATTCAATATATCTGCTACCTAGTTTAGTGGGTGTGTGAACACTGGCCCTTACCAGTAACCATTAGCACTGACGAAACCTAAAGATCCAGAGATAAATGGAACATGTGACTGGTTTATCAAATTAGAATGTAATCTGTATTTGCAAAACACACTAAATATACCAAAAACAGGCCGTGGTTCCTTCCAGAGCTTTGTTACACAAGGAACAAGCATTCCCATTCCTACATATTCAATCCATAAACTTTTCTTCTAATGGTTTTTTTTTTTTTACTTGTTTCACAGTAGAACCTTCTTTGGTCACTGTTCTCGCCTCATAACCTCTCTCCAACTCTTTCATCTCTCTCGTCATCTTTTCAGAATGTGGGAATGTTTTGTCACGTGATTGTCTGTCCCATCAACAGCTAAAGCCTCTCCAACGGTCACCTCAGCCTCTGCATTGTCCTTCAGGCTCAGCTTCAAAAAGTTTCCTGACCCAACCTAATCTCCACCAAAGCAAAGCAGCTTAAACAAAATCAAAGAGTGAAATAAAAAAGAAAATATATATATTTTTCAAAAGGAGCACAGAGTGTGTATGGATTGCTGGCTACTCTTCAATCTTTTTTTCCACTCTCCAGTGACACAAGAGCTATAAGGATTCTCAGGTAACAGGAATCTTTTCTGACAAAAGTGTCTTTACCTATAGCGGAACAGAAGCTAGACGCCGAGAGCACATATTGGCTTTCAAAGTAGAGTTATCATCTTCAGACCTTGGTGCTTTTGAGACTGTCCAAAATCCTGTTATTTTCTGTAATTCTCTGTTTCCAACTCACTGTGAAGTACAGTGCAGCCTGTCTGAAGCCGTGATTCATTTCACAAATCAATATCCCGCTATCCAACTACAAACAGAAAGGGATTAATATGGCATAATGGTTTTGGCTAGCATCAACACAGACCGTTTTTGTTTCTTCATATCTCTAAGACTAATCCACTCACCCTTCAACTCCAACATATCCTTTGACGTTTTTCCAACCTTCGCTTCATGTCAGCATCAACCCGTAAACCAGAACTGAATGCTGAACAGATTTGTTGTATTCAGCTGGCTCAAGCCCTGAAAGTGAGAGGTATGTGGGGGAATGCATAACAGACCACCACATAATTGTTAGTGTTTTTAAGCTGAAAAATGGAAGACTTTTAATGATGAAATCATGACAAATAGATGAGAAAATGATTGGTTATTTATGTATCAGTATTAATCCTTTCTTTTTATTCTGAATTTGAAAACTGAGTGCAAAAATCATCCCTTCCCTTATTTTCATATTTAACCCAATATCTGGGTCAGTCCCCTTGCTGATCAGTCAGTCCACATGCAGGTTGAGAATGTTAACGTGGACAAAGCAGTAATAGCACTGGAAGCCTCTTTGCCATTTAAACTGGGATTTAATTCAGTTGGAAACAAGTGAATTTACCTGTTTTCCTACCTCAATTACTCACTAATTAATAATTCATCTGACAATGATGAAACCACCATGGCTAGATAGGGTCTTGTCATGTGTGTGTTTTATGCTCATAGGTTATGTTGATCTTATAATATAATGGTTAAAATACCACCATGTAACTATCTGGATAAGAGTTAAATTGGTTAAGAACCATCATCAAACCTTTTTAACCTTAAAATAAATTCTACACACATTCATGTACTTACAAAAATGTTTTACGGAGCCATAATTATTTTCTGGCATCATCAATTACCTTTGTAGCATCTTAATTTCTAAGAGTGGAGGGTCTTATATTCTTCCAGACAGGCCAATTTAACACCTTCAAACCAGAGGAGTGTGAATGTTCACAATGGCTACTGTAAAATAGATCAGTGTCTGTCTTCTATTACTAAATGAAAGATGCACAAGGTCTCCTTTTTTATAATAAGCTAATTTAGAGCACATCCTCATCAGTAATTTCTCTATTACTGTTGTGCTTAGAGATATATTAAACCGTGACCGCATCATATCAATATTTTTTTTATTTATTTATAAATTTATTCATAATTATAAATAATAACAGGTTACACAATACTGGTTACGAACTGCAAAAGCCACTTTTTAAAAGGTTCTCTAAAGATCTACAAATGAAAGAAAAGGCCTGTACAAAAGCATTACAGCATTCATATACTTCTGTATACTATATAACCATTGCTCTTACTAAAGAACCCTTCAGTAACCCTTACAAGTGTTTAAGACCTTGGCATGAGAACATGGCCTCAGTGGGTCAACCAATACCATATACAAATAAATAAAAAAATATTAATACATTCACACCTTGTGTGTTGCACAGGTCTTTCCTAAATGAACACTTTCAAGTCCAGTTTTGCCATAAGGCTTCAGGATCAGTTTGGGACTAGCCCTTAGTCTCAGTGCTCTGTAACTGCAAAGTTCTTCAGTGAACCTCTCTCGGCCCTACTTAATCACACATTCTCTCCTGAAGTTTCTCCACCAGTCATTTAATTCCTGCCTCATTCTGTCTCTATATTTGAAATTCCTCTGTGGAAAAGTAAATGATAAAGAAAAGGCAGCATCATGTTGTTAAGAAATTGCTTGTTTGTTTGCTTGCATAATTCCACAGCATGAATAGATGATTTGGCTTTTTTATTTGTCATCCATCTGAAAATCATTCAAGATGCCGTACGCTTAGAACAAATTGCTACATACGCCAATAAGCCAGACTTCAATGTGGAATGAGTCTTTTGTACCAAGAATGCTCTAGACAGTCTGCAAAGTTACGTCAATCATTTTCCGTCTTGAGAAAACTACATTTTTCTAACAACCAACACTTTCTCTTTTAACGGCATAAACACCTCAGTTTGATTGAGTTCAAACCTGCATAAACTATTTCATAGCCATTTTGAACCCTTTCCCAATTACTGTGTGTACACAGGGCCCAATATCATTTGTACACCTCTGTAGAAATGAGAACAAATACAGTTTTTATTTAAAGGGTCAGTGTCAATGAAAGCTTCTCATCTGGACAGTAAGAGTTAATTTACTCAGTATAACTATTATTAGAATAAATACATACAAATAACATTTAATAAAAACACGTAGTGATTTTATATCACTGTGTTCATTTAAACATCTCCAAAGCCCTCCTCATGAGTCTAGTACTGAGTTATTATTCAACATCTGTTTTAGTAAATCAGTGCTTTTATGATAAATCAGGTGAGCTGCTGATGGAATTGGACACATCCACATGCTCTCAATAGGGGCATCCAGGAGAAATCTGGAACCAAGTTTTGTTCTTCATAGGATCTCAAGCACTTCCTTCAAAATGAGAAATGATTATTTTTTTACTATATTTATGTTTACCTGCATCTGTTATAATTCCATACCTTCTCATTTTTGAATACACACATCAATTGAGATTTGTAGGTTATAGATGTGCTCTGAAGCCGCCACACTCTCAATGTTTTTTCAAATACACGTCACCCTGTCATGTACAAATATTGAGAATAGTGTCCCTACCGCATGGTAAAAAGTGGGGGGGGGTACTGGACTAATGAACAGAAACACATGCATGAATGGAAAAACATCACATTGTTCTATGGTTATGTTTAGGGTTAGTTAGGTTCCATTGATGGTTAGGGTTTGAGTGATGGTTAAGTTTAGATTTAGGTTGAGGTATAGATTAAAGTAAAACAATTAAACTGGTTGCTTTATTAGTTGCTCTTTGTCGTATTTTCAATTCCTCTTGAGACCAGAAGCAAAGACCCATTACATCAACTATAACAAATATAAACAAACCATCACTGCTCTTTTATAATCATGGTTTATAATTTATAATATGTGGTTCTTCTGTGGCATTGCACAAAGGACAGCTTTTAAGAAAGCAGTAACCAAAAGATCCAACCAAGAGCAGTTCTGGTGAACCATTGATGAAGGTCTAGAGGACATCTATCACAAGCTTGCATAGGTTGGGCTATAGTCTAACTGAAGACCAAAAAGATGCAGCTACAAGAAAAAGGTTTATATAAAGTGGAAATGCGTGTGAAGTAAAGGTAACTGTTAGGTGCCAATGTGTGTGAAATGTCTGTCATTGTCGCCTGGTGCTTGAAGAATTGTATTTACACAATCTCTTATCCTATTTTACTCGCCATCAAGTCAACAATCCATATCTTAGGAAAAATTTATCTGAAATCTGACAAGCTTGGCGGTTAATCTCCGATCACTTTCACTAATATTTGGTCTTTCAGATATGAGCTTCACTGGAGGCTGCAACTGAAGAGCCACAGAAGCTCAGTATTGACCCCAGAGCTCTCCTGTCAGCATCACACTTCAGAATAGGTCATTTTCAATTACTAGGTTGACATGTCAATTACCGTGAGACGTTTCTGTCGTACTGCGTGCATATACCAGAATTTTGTTTCCACTTCTGGTGATGGAGCAAAAATTGATTTCTGCAGAGCTCAGGTGGGCTGTGTTTGTGTGGAGGCTCAGGGTCAAAAGGGTGTATCAGAATAAGAATTAGATGCCATGGATCCAAGAACTAGATCAGGACCATTCGATCATTCAAGTTTAATTGGAATAGCTTATTCCCATAGACAACACCCCAATGTGGGTGTAGCCTTACTAATAAGCACTGCTAAGGGAAAAGTATCCCAGAGATATTTCTTAAGATCTCAAAGAGAAACCCCTGAGAGGTACCAGCACTCAAAAGGAGAAACTTAATTAAAAATATGAAGAACTGAACCAAGAAGCAGGAACCAAGTCTCAGTAGGGGATAGTCCACAAAATAATATCAAGACTCAGATAAAGAAGCTCTGTAAAACACAAGAACTGTGGGGAACCATTTTTGATATCATGACCTATTCATAATGATTCTTATGCAAGACTTTATTGCACTTTTTTTTTTAATTCTGTGTTCTCACTGTCCACTGACCGGTGTTCATACTCAGCTTTAATATCACAGGACAAAGGTGTTTATATAGAGAATTGCAGGTAGAATTAGCAGCTCTACATATTAGCAGGAAATAACTTTGGACTTGGTACCTTGTGTAGGTTTGATGTAGAAATTAATTGCTGCTCAAAACCTTACACTTGCCACTGATGCTGCTGATTGTTATGGACTTAACCACTCCTTGACTTAGACAACTTCTCAGCTTCGTGTCAGTATCTACAGTACTACATAAAACATCTTTATTTTAAAAGAGTCTGTAAAGTCTACATTTTCCCCTTATTGCAGCTAACTTATCCTTGGCCAGCAAACACTGTGGGTTCTGTCATATTTCTTTTGGTCTGGAAGTTGGCAACTGGAGCACTGAAGGGAGGGGGGGGGTGCTGAATTCAAATCAGCATTCATTCAACAGTTGATTCTATAATCGTACACATTTCCTTTAAGTCTATGTACATTTTTGCCAGAGGTACCACAGAAATATAAGCATGCGAAAAGTCTACCAGGAGTCTCAAATGCCACACCTTCCTTCTTTCTATAACCAGTCAACTGCCCCTGTTTTTTAAAGGCCTTTACTCATATGGCCCCTTTTCTGCTTTACAGATGTTGAGTGCCTTCCTCCCTGCCGAGACCATTTTGGTCCAGGGGGTTGGCTCTACCCCTGCCTTCCATACCTAACAGGATATGAGAGGGCCCAGACAGTTCAACACATGGTCTGACTACAGTGCCAGGGGTAGCAGCTTCAATTGTACAGCTTTTTATTTTAATAAAACATTGTCTGCATAAATACCAATTACCTATACAATTACCAAAATACCAATACAAATTACCTGTAGGCTATATTTTTCAAAAATGATCACAGGCCCCATACAGTCTTTCAATACCTTAAAATGAAGAAAAATGAAAATGTTACAGATTTGAGACATGAAGTGTGATTGGACTTTGCAGTTGTTCACTACAGAGAGAAAGAGAGATTACAATTACAGTTGAATGAGGAATTTACTTTTAATCAACCTTGTGAGTTAAACATTACCAATCCATGACATCTTACTTATGAAAACAGTCAAACATGTTCTTGCAAAGCTTAATGTGATGTGTTTTTACAAATAAAGTCCCGCGTCTCAAGAAAGAGTCCCGCCTCTCTTCACGGGCACTGAATCCAGAAGCTGTGTCTGTGGTCAAGGTGTTATATTTTTATAACCTCCTACAAGACATCCAGACATTGAAGTGGATGTGATGGGTGCTTGTGAGGCTGTCAGATAAGCAAGACACATAGATTTAATAGAAGCTTAACATATTGCTCACAGTACAATGCATGTTTGTGTGTATTCATATCAGCATTTAGTCTCGCGAATCATCACGTAGGTCATTGGTTTGAGGAGCCGGAACTCAGTAGAAGAAGCTGCATAAAAGCAAGGGAGGAGCCATTGCGAGGAACCTCTTAGGGTGCCTTTATACTTGTCAGCTTTGGTTGGATTAAAATGAACATTGGTGAGAGACTGAGACTGCCTGATCAAGTGGGTCTGTGTCCTAAATGTGTTTTAGAAGAAATGTATTCCTAAATGTATTCTCGGGTGGCTCATTTGAAGAATGAACACAATAGGAACCAAGGCATTTAAACAAATCAAGCACAGAATGTGAGGTCATATCACAGATGGTGGGAGAGTGGGAGGTGGACGAAAAGGCAGAGTATAAGGGTTTATTCTCAAAAGAAACAAAACACTAAATAAACAAAACAGAACATGAAACAAACTAGAAAAGCCAAACACACTAGTTTTAATAACCTAAAAAACTGAATTAAACGACAGGCCAGGATACAGAGACGAGAAGTGTCTACAAGTGAAGGCTGTGCACACACACATGCATGCTCATGCACACACAAACACACCTCATCATCGTCACTTTGTTCCCCCTTTGGTTCACACCCTTAGATGAACCAACACCCAAAATTCTAAATCTAAGCACAAGAAGAATCAGTGAGAGGAAACAAGACCAAGGTGAAGCTCTCTAGATGAAATAAGCTAAAATGCAGCAGCCTCATTGAGGCCTTAAGCTGTACTCTGTCTTAAACTAAACCATCCTCTGCACCTTTAACCTTCAGTTAACTTGCATTTGTAGCCAGCTCCATTAATGTCAGTCGATATAAACCACCATCTTGCTCTTAATGCCTGTTTTAAAGCCTAGAGCTCTTTTTCTCAGCCTCTCCACAACGACACACTGACACACAATCAATTCTGTTCATAAAAGGTACTTTACGAGGGGAAATTCCGCTAATAAAAAAAGTTTCTCTTTAGTTCAGAACGCATTGCCTACTTTCCCCTTCCTTGCCCCATTAAAAGGAACAGGATATTATCTTTAAACATGTCCCTCACAAACAAGGTCCTCCCAACCCTGCTCCCAATACACAATATTTCTGCAACAAGGTCAAGGCTTTTTTATTTCTTTTTTTAATTAATTAATTTATTTTTATTTTTACAAGATCAGGCCCATCTACATCCTTTCCTCACTGAAAAAAAAGTAATGATTTTGTTTTTTGTTTGTTTGTTTGTTTTTTTCAGCAATCCTGACAATGGGGGTGACGGTGGTCCCTTCCTTTTCTGACTGGAAATAACCAAATGGCACACAGTACATCTACTACAGGAGCCAATCAAGCTTAAGCAGGGTAAACCCATTTCATGGCCTATCAAATTCTGACACTTCAAGGCACTCAGCGACACGAGCCATCAGACAACTCGCAGTCCATCTGATGAGTCTGGCTTCGCTTGCAGCAAGTTCCAGCCATTTCACAATCAGACCTCAAACCAGAGTAAATTAAAACCAGTTTAAATTCTCTTATTCAACACCTACTATGGATTATTTTTATTATTATCTATCTAAATTATTCAGTATCTTTTATAAATTATTGCAACATGAATTTGTTGTACCAACTATAATAATCAGTATCTATAAATTGTTCAGAATCTACTATGAATTATTCTGTATCTATGACTAACCTTTATAGTAACTAGTATGAAATACTTTGTATATAGTATGTATTGACTATGAATTACTCAGTACACATTATGAATTAGTTTCCACAATGAATTACTCAATGTACTGTACATTGTGAATTATTCAGTTCAGTATGAATTATTCAGTGCACATTATTATTACTCTTGATCCACTATGAATTGCTCAGTGCATATTATAAATCATTCAGTACCCACCATGATTTAAATTTAAATTTTGTTAAATGTTCACTTACTGTCACAGGAAACACCACACAATTTACACAAGATTGTCCAGAATTTTGGCTATGATCCCATAGAGAACTGATGATAAATGATCTGAAATGATGTCTTAGTATTTATATAATTGATGCTCATACAGCCTCATTCAGATGTCATCACACTAATGACCAAAATGAATCATCGAAGAAAAGATTTTTTGAGCTATCAAGACAAATTTATGATCTCAGGCAACATAAGAGTAAACATGAAACTTACAGCTGGAGAGAATGTTACAGTAAACAATTATGGGAAATGAATTTTTCAAGTAGCAGCTCAAATAGCAACAAGCATTGCACTGCATGCCGTCAAGCCTTTTCTAACCTGGACGGCCACCCGGTGCTCCAGCCTCCCACAATTCTCTCCGTTTCCCTGGCAACGGCAGGTGAGATTCAGGAGCTGATGTTCTTGCAATTATTTTTTTTTCTCTTAGCTGAAGGCTTTAGCAACCTTTCGCACAGTTAAAATAAAATGAATAAATCATCTCTTTGCTTACCTTGCCATCTTTTAACGAAGAAGAAATGAAAGAAGCTTTTCACAGAATATCAAAGAAAGAACTGCAGCACTCATTTTTAACTCTTGCTAAATGTGGTGTTGTGTGAATGAATGGATATGACTGATTTAACCCCCTGAAACTGCAGGATTATTATTGAGTAATAGGACTGATCTAATGAGTTGAGTCCTAATCTTAAATTTTAGGATTAAGCTTACCTTAAAGAAAATAAGGGAGCTAAATCTTTCTTGACTACACATGTAAAGGGGAGTCCTGCAATGGATGTTTTGGTAAATACATTGGTCTAAAATGTGCTTCAAATATATGTAGATGTAGATGATTCTTCAAAGTACATTGTAAAAATGGACAGCATCATACAGGGTTACCATGTCATGTCAGAGAACCACTTCAATATAACAGAACCCTTTTGCTTAGTGTAGTAATTAATATTCTTTCATCTTGGAAAGACCTTTTTTTTATATATTTGTTCATGTGATTGTCATATACTTGACATTTTGAAGGGGCAGGGCAGTGATTCTCAAACCAGTTCTTGGGGACATTATGATCTCAATTTTGAAGCGTCAGTTACCCTTACATTACATTCTGGTATAACCACACATTACCCCGGAGTTACCATTCTCAGTGCTGAGTGTGGGACATAAGAGTATAAAGCTCCTCAGCATGGGGCTGTGAGGTTCTTTGCAGTGGCAGAGCTTTATCCAAAACATTCTGAATGAGTTGGAGTAACAGAAATAAATCATCCAACTTTAGTACCTGAGCTCGCTTGTGTGGAAGAATGCAATCAAATTCTCCTGACAACAATATTCCAACCTTTAGTGTAAAGCCTTCCAAAAGAGTAGAGGCTGTTAATGAAAAAAGGGCAACAAACCTGCTTACCCTTGATTTCAGTGTCAACTTTGAGACTACGTGTATTAACTTAAGAAAGCGAGTAAAGGAGAGAGTAAGAGGTTAACAAACCCTTTAAAATAGATATGCTTGATGAAGCAAAGATCCTTAGATCGTTCTCTCACGTCCTTTCTCCATCTTCAAAACCAGATCTGCCCTTGAGATCTTCTGCCGAGTCGATACAAACCGTGTGCTTGAGCATTCGTATTTATTGAGCTGTTCTAATTCACATAATGTATTGCATTAGCTTGGATTTCCCCTCTTTCTGGCTCTTCTGTCTCACTGCTGCCGTGCTTAGACCCTGCAAATTAGCAGAAAGTTCAGAACCAAACTCACATGCTGATTCAGCCTGAGCAGATATTTCTGAATGTTAATTTATGGATGCACTTGAACACACACTGTGTATTGACGCAATCATATGTGGATACATGCCTAAACCCATACGTGCAAACACGGAGAGGCATGTATTGTTACAGTAGCTGTTTTCTACTGGCGGAGAAATAAATAGCTGTATTTGTAGAGGGCTGTATTAATTATTCACATGACTGAGCATTTACCTTGCCTGCTGAGAGAACAGCTAAGCATGGATATTATAGCCATCAGCGGGGAGAGACCGGTTACTGCCAGTGATCCGTCAGCTCTTGCACAACTTAGAAAGAACAGTGTGTGTTTTCATGTTCTCCAGGAAGAAAAATCATACTATTGTGTAAAGAGGGATAGCTTAATCTGATGTTGGAACAGTGCTGTTTACAATAACTCCAGATTTGTTTCTTTTTAGTTGCTGAGATTAGAGATTAAGATTAGGATTACATGTTGGTCATTCATCGGGTACGTTTCACAGACCAAGATTTAAAACAGTCCCTACTGGCATCAGAATTACGTCTATGACTATACTGAATGAATATACAACATCGTGTAGGTCCCTCTCTTGTTGCCAAAACTGGCATGGGCTCCACAAGACCTTTTGAAGAGGTCCATTGGTATCTACAGCCCACCTCTCCTGGATGTTTCAGCAGTCTCCCACATTTTAATGGGGTTACCCAATGCCTGCAAATTCTGTAAAATATCTTGGAAATCAATTGTTTTTAGAGCAAATAAGTGAGGGAGAGTATGTGCAAGAGAAATAAAGTAAGAGTGATGAAGAGAGCATCCTGATTGATTTCTGTTTGTGCTTAACAGAGCTAATGTGAGCTCTCTGTGTGTGGTCTACCTCAGACCCCTTACAGACTACATGTCCTTACACTGTCTCATTTTAATTTAGTGCTGCGCAGTATGTTCAGAGTGATTACGTGCCCTGTTTAGGGGAGTTGAACACAGTTGGTCAATAACATTGCTATTATTAGCAGTAGATTCTGTAAGTTGTAAATTTAGCATTTTTTAAAAATTGTGCAGACTCTTGCTCTGCCTGTTGTTTTTTTTCCTGCATCCAGCATATCACTTCCAATACTGTTTACTTACTAATATATCCACCCACAGACAGATGAATAGTTACAATTAAATAGCACCTTTCTAGATACCCAAGTACACTTTACAATTAGAATCTTCACAAGAACACTCAGCACTCAACTAGCACACCAGTGAGAAGTGGCAGCAATCACACACAGACAGAAACAACCATCCAACCAGGACTGTATCAAGCACTTGACAGGGAGGGTCTCTACACAGGGTTCATATCTGGCCATATCTGGGCATACAGAGCATTCATTCATTCACACATCAGGGCAATTTAGATCATTTAGACTTTGCTGGCATGAAAAAAATCTGGATTTTTTTTCTTTTTTGCTTAACGTGAATCTGGCTGTTCTTTAAATTGCAGACATATTTCATGATGAATAATCCAACAGAAATGCTCCAAAATGACGAAGTAAAAAAAAAAAAAAAAAAAAAACCCCAAAAACCTCTCCTTGAAGATTTTATTCTAACGTTACTGTTGTGCTGAAAATTGTTACCCATAGAAAATATTGCTCAGAGCTTTTTATAATGTTGTCAACAAAATATTAGTCACTGCAAACCCATATGGCACATAAGCCTGGAGTGTGTGAAAGAGATGCACAAACTTGGCCAAAATTGGGTGGAGCATCCAGTGGAGATTCTACAGATACTACCAAACTCAATGCACATAAAACAGCACAATATTCAAGATAAATGCAATAGCATGCATATTTTTCTTTCACATTGTTGTATGCAGTACTAAAGTTTCTTCTGAAATCAGGGAAATTTAATAGGGGTTTATCCACCTTTGCAGGAGTAACAGCCTCAAATTATCAGGGACATTGGAAAATTTCCGTGAAGAGGATTTGATTGCATTCACTCTCGTGATCCACAGCCCAATGTAGATAATGTAGCCCATTTTGAAAATGTTTATTGTATCTTAACTTTTATTCAATTAAATGTTTTAATTGCATTTTAACGCTAACCTCATCTATAGCTGAATCTTAGTCCTGACCCCGACCTAAATTCTAATCTTAAAACCAATTTCTGATGTAGAAAGCCTACTTTCACCAGACTTGCACATCTGTAGAGAATGTATAGATGTCTATGAATTAGAACATTTAACCAGATAAAATGACCTAAAACATAAAAAGTCTGAATAATGTTAATTTTTATATTTGTATGGCAGCTGCATAATGAGAAATATTAGATTAATGAAGTACACTTAAGATGACTTAATTTGCCACAATATCCTTTTATTTTACAGTATGATATGGTTGGACCACTTTTGACAAAAATAGAATGTAGGATGGAGAAGGATCATTTTCCAGAAGATTTTAATAATCCAGTTTCACATTTCATCATGCTTTTCACTATGAGAGATGTAATGCACCCACTGAGCACATATACATTACACAGGCTGAGCTGAGCTGAAGTGGTGAATGGAGCTGTTGATATAGAGCGGTCCAGTAACAGAGAGGATGCTGGGAACAATTGGCTCCCATTTGTTGCTAGTGTGTATTGACTGGGTGAGCTCATGTAGCAAGTTGATTGTAAAATGTCCTTGGGTATCTAGAAAGGTGCTGTATAAGTGTAACCATTCATTTACTGGTTCTACAGTTACAATGTGCTGGTTGAAAACCTAGACACCAAGAGGAAAATATCCCACATACTGCTGTGTAAGATGGTTGATCAGTTAAGCTCTTGACCAACAAAGTATATAATTTCATTTGAGTTTGATGGAACAGTTGGGTCTACTGGCATGACCACAATGACCAATCTAGTTGTCAAACTGTGATACTGGTGGACCACAGTGGTCTTCAAACTGTCTTTACTCACATGCCCATTTTGCTGCTTCCCAGATGCTTCTCTGGAGCAGTTCAACAGGCACCATATTGGCAACATGCCTAATGCCACTTGTGAGCAAGAGGGGTATAAAAGCCCCCAGCATTAGGATGTAGACCAGTGGAACTGTGCTGTCTGGAATTATGGTGCTCCAATCAATAATTTTGGAATGAGTTGGAGATGAAATGGGTTGGTGACCATGCAACATGTTGACCTCACTAACAATTATGTTGCTGAATGCAGTCAAATCCTCCAAAGTCTATTTGAAAGACTGCCCCGGATCATAGAGAGTTACTCCAACAAAAGCAGTATCAACTTTGTATCCCCTTGATTCAGAAGAAACAATGAATGTGCCCCAATACTTTATGCTAAACTGGCTCAATATTTGTGCATCATGTGCACAGGAAAAATATCAGATATCAGCACAGAATTCCTATTTCAGTTACATCCCACACATTCATTGTGTTCAATCATTTTTAAGAAAATAACTCAATGTTTATGTGGCACATTTTATGTTACAGACATTTCAAAAATGGATTCAGTTGATTTTTCCCTCAAAATGAATACCCCACAATGAGTGTGAAATGTGTTTTAAATCTGTAAATTTATTAAAAATAAAACATGTACATGTGAATTCACATCATTTGCTTGCTTTTTTGAAGCACCTTTGGCAGCATATACAGCCAATTTTTACAATATTTGAGTATGATACTACAACTTGGCACACCTGTTTCTTTTTGTTTGTTTTTGGAATTTTCTCTCCTTAGTCTTTGCGGAACCTTTCAAACTCTATCAGACTGAATTGGGAGCATTAGTGCGCAGCCATTTTTAGACATCTCCAGAGATGTTCAGTCAGGTTCAAATCTGGGTTCCAAATCTGGGACATTCAGAGTTGTCCCAAAGCCGCTCGTTTGTTGTCTTCACTGTGTGCTTAGGGTTGTTGTCCTGATGGAAGATAAACCTTCGTCCCAGTCTGAGGTCCATAGCACTCTCTGGAGCATGTTATCATCAAGGATGTCTCTGTGCATCACTAGTCTCCCAGTTCCTGCTACAGAAAAACATCCTCACAGCATGATGCTGCCACCATTGTGCTTCACAATAGGAATGATATTGGCTAGGTGATGAGCAGTGCCATCATGATGACATTTCCTCCAGACATGATGCTTGGCATTGAGGCCAGAGTTAATTTTGTGCCTTTTACCTGGAAGTGGCTTCTGTCTGGCCACTGTACCATAAAAATGGCCTGATTGGTGGAGTGCTGCAGAAATGGTTGTCCATCTAGAACAGGGGTGTGAAATCAGTGGGTCAAAATGTAAAAGTCGCGGGAAAACATTGAACAATTGAACCTTTTAGATAGATAGATAGATAGATAGATAGATAGATAGATAGATAGATAGATATTCTGCATTATGGGAATTTTAGTATTAGTTGTGAATGCGCTGTATAATACTGGGAGGCCAGCTCTAGTAGTCATTTGGTTTTGCCTCGCATCATGAGTGTCAAACTGGACCGCGGGCCAAATTTGGCCCATAGTGGAATTATATTTGGCCCGCGGGCCAGAGTTTGACACCCATGATCTAGAAGGTTTTCCTCTCTCCACAGAGCAATGTAACATCTGTCAGAGTGACTTGAGTTCTTGGTCAACTTCCTAACTAAGGCCTTTCTACCAAAATTACTCAGTTTGTCCAGGCAGCCGACTCTATGAAGCGTCCTGGTGGTTCCAAACTTCTTCCATTTACAGATGATGGAGGCCAATGGGACCTTTCAGTGCAGCAGAATTTCCCCAGATCTGTGTCTTAATACAATCCCATCTCTGAGGTCAAGACAATTTCTTAGACTTCATGGCTTGGTTTGTGCTCTGATATGCAGTGTCTACTGAATTTCAACACAAGTTGATTGTCCAATCAAGCTGTAGAACTATTTGAAGGATGGTCAGTGGAAACAAGATGCACCTGAGCTCAATGTTGAGTGTTAAAGCAAAGGCTGTGAAAATGTATGTACAATGTTATATTTTTGTGTTTAAAAGGTTTTCAACAAACTTCTCACTTTGGCATTATGGGGTAGTATGTGTAGAATTTAAGGGGGAAAATAACAATCAGTTTTGGAATAAGGCTGTAATATAAAATGTGCAAAAAGTGAAGCACTGTGATTTGATTCTCGGCCTCATAAAACAAAGAAACACTCTTCTGCCCACAAGTGCTTTCTTTCATAGCTACTGTTGCTAGGTTGAACAGATTTTACAGAACACATGAAAAACATCCCAACTGCATTAAAAATAGCAGCACTCAAAATTAATAACATTTTTAACTAAAATAGTTGACTCTTGTTGTCAGCGACATTCTGTAACACAGCTACAAAAGGACATGCACCTTCTGTACAGACATCTCTGGATTAGTACATTCATATATTTAAGGTGCAAAGTATTAGCAATAGAATGGTTTTCTCTAAAGGGACTGTGGGGCAGTGAACTGGACTGTGGCATTCTTTGGAGTGATGGAGCTCCATCCAAGTACCTTTTGGATGAGTTGGAGTGCCAGAAGCAATCATCTAACATCAATACCCAAACTCACAATGCTCTTTTAGGGCTGAATGCAATCATACATATAGTAAACAAATAATCAAATAATCAGTGATGTTCCGATATCAGGCCTCCAGAAGAGTTTAGACATAAAGCTGTTTAGACATGAACTCCACCTATGTAGGTACCTTCTGCTATCCTAGCACCAAGACTTAGAAGCAAGTGTAAGTAAACTCTACAATTCTCACTCATATTCCATGTAGCATACGGATAAAAACAAGAAACATGGTATGCTAAATAAATTACACTCTTATTGTTTCGAACCTAGAGAGTGCATCCCAAAGGGTTCTGCTGCATCTGTAACTTTGCCTCAATTGATAATGGATTGATCAAAAGAGGATTTTTCTCTTTGTTAGAACTTGCTGCCCAGCGCTTCGTCTTGTTGGTCTCAGCAGGAATGTATGAAGCAGAGAAGCCACTGTGTATAAGCCTGTGGAGACTTTATGAAATCAAGTTTCACATCACATTACACTGTAAGGGCGAGTGAAAAACTTTCAAGTCCCTCACAGTTAAACAGCATAAAAATGCATGCATAAAAGATAAATATACCTTTATGTAATAAATACATTATTATTATAAATATTGCACAAACATTATTGCACTGTAGTTCTATGTGTATTTAGAAAATATACAACAAATGTTTGCATTATATTAACATGTGCACTGGGTATAGAATTAAATGTAGCTGTAGTGAGACTATGAAGGAGATTAAGAATAAGAGTTTGCAGCATTCTTGATGGATATTATTATGATTTTTTTATCACCCCCTTCAACATGGCAGTCATTAAGATTTTTTTTATTATTATTATTAAACAAAATGGACTGAGTGGGGAGCAAACAAAATCTTATAGTATCAATGCTGGCATGGTCTATTAGGTTTTTGCGGGATGTTTTTCTGGTCACACATTTTTATACATTTGTTTCATTTGTTTATTCTCTCACTGTCAAACCAAAATAAACATTTACAACTGAAGAGAGCTGGCAAGCCAAAGAAGAGTGTAAATGATCCATCCTAAAACCAGAAAAACACTGGTGTTTTAGCTCTGTGACCTGAAAAGAAAGTGTTGACTTTTTTCTTGGTGTTTTGTAAACACAGCCTATGTGACCACCTAAATAGACTTGACTGAGTGGATACTTTCTACTGAACTCATACTCAAGAGGTCATTAAAAGCCCCCAAACCCCTAAATTTTTTAATTAAATTTGTAGGGTTCTTCGTGAAAGCACATTTGAGCACTGCTCAAAAAACACTTAACATCTCAAAAAAAACATGTACATTCAGGCTCTCCCACAAAGATGGCAAAGAATGGATGTCTTTTTGGAATCTTAGTTACTCCCCTATACACACACACACCTGTCTGCCTCTGTGGTTGGAGCTGGAGCTTCACCTGCTGTTCATCTGCTTTTGATTTGACATTAGAAACCCAGCCGTTATGTCCCCTCCGGAGTCAGACTCTAATCTGCCAGTCAGAGCTGTGCAGTTCAGAGCCCATCAGATACAGGACAGGTGACATCACACACAGCGCTTTAATACTCCCCACACTTGCCTTAAATCTCACATTAAAAAGATCTGATGAGACATGCTCCCTTATCTATGCTTCAGTAGCAGACATGTAAGCATGTGTGTTTGTATGGACAGACACACACAATTCTGTCATAAAAATCAGAGCTGGCTGGGGTTCATGCTTCATGCTAGGTTTACAGTAGAATGGCTTGGCGTGAAAGGTCACATTTCTATAACTAGGGGACCATACTGCTCTGTGTGTGTTATTATAGATTATGATTACCTATTTAATTTGTCATTATTGTTTAACAGTTGCTCATTATCATTATTACAAATATGTTTGTTGGAGTAGAGGCGATGTGGTGTAGTCAGGGCACAGGCTGAGAGATCAGTCTAAATTTCTGATGTCCTCTGGAGCCAACATGAGCATTGTTGAGAAAGTATGAGGTATGAGCTTTCTAACTACATCTGGACTGAAAGATGAACATTGCAGTTTTTTCCAACTTGCAGATTGTGCTTGTATTGTGGACTCAAGTGGATAATAACACAGTGAGAAGTGAAATGAGGTGCAAAAAATACATTAAAAAATGAAAAATGTCTCCTGCAGTAAAACACTGATATTCAGATTTTTTGCAAACATGAACATTCTCATGAACATGAAATACAGTCTTGCATTTACATTTCTTAAGTCTTAAGAGGACAATAGAGTGAGAAAGGCAACAACAGATGGAGAGAGGACAGATGGAAAGAGTGCAAAAGTTGGAGACAGAACAGAGAATGAAGAAGAGCGGAAGACACTAAGGGAAGTATAGAGTAGAGAGAAAGAACAGTGATTTATAGAAAAGAATCATAATGGTTTCATTGGGATGGAGTCGTTCAGAGTGATACAAGTAAAAACAAAGGAAGACAAGCTGAGAAAAAGAAAGAAGGAGCGCGAGCACACACAGAGGGGCCAAAAGTCCTGCACTGTGCAAAACTAACCATTTCAGCATGGAGTGGTGGCACCACCCACAGGCCAGCAGAAGAAACACATGAGCTCAGTTACACACACACATTATGTAATGCAGAGTGGATAAATGATTAAAAATGTCACACTCAATCATAGCAGCCTTCTCTTCTCTTTCCTTCTCTTGTCTGCTCTGTTCACTCTTCTCATCATCACTAGCACTCCTTTCTCACTTCCAGCAGTTAAAGGGCTCATGCTACCTTGTTTGTTCACTTTTTTAAATAAAAGAACTTGGTCATATGTAAAAAAAAATTAAATAAAAAAGCCTATTCTGTTTAAAAAATATTTTTGAAAAGTGTGGCAGGCATTTGTATTCAGCCCTCTGTACTCTGATAGCCCTAAATAAAATCCAGTATGACCAATGTCCTTCAGAAGTCACCTAATTAGTAAATAGAATCCACAGCTGCCTCTGTGAAGGCCTCAGAGGTTTGTTAGAACATTAGTGATCAAACAGCATCAGGAAAACAAGGATCATATCAGACAAATCAGGGTTAGGTTATTAAAGCAGGGTTAGGTTATTAAAGCAGGGTTTGGTTATTTTAAAAAATTCCAAGCCAAGAACATCGCAGGAGCATGGTTTGATCCATCATCAAATGGAAGGAGTCTCTGGAGGAGCTGCAGAGATCCACAGCTCAGGTGGGAGAATTTGTCATTAGTCATATACTTCACAAATCTGGCCTTAATGGAAGGGTTTGCAGTTTGCCACAAGTCCTGTAGGGGAAATAGCGAACATGGTGGACAAGGTGCTCTGGTCAGATGAGAAATCAGAAATCAGTTGATTGTTTTGACCCAAATGTTGTTTAGTTCAGCCATTAGGGGTGTAGTTTGTGCACTTCTGGTGCTGGTCTCAAGCCTGGATAAATGGTGAGGGTTGTGTCAGGAAGGGCATCCGGCATAAAACTTATAAAACCAAAAATATAACACAGATCATTAATATGATCCCATGTGGCAACCCCAAAAGGGAGCAGCCGAAAAAAGAAGACCTTAATCCCAACATCTGATTCAACCAATGAACAGGCCGTCAGTGTTGTATGGGGTGTGATAAAGCTAAAACGTGCAGAGCAGGTATGACTCCTGGACCAGGGTTGAGAACCACTGTCCTAACAGCAATGACCAAAAGAAAAGTACAATACCAAAGTGGGCTAAAAGGGTATTAAAGCCATCTAGCTATATCTCTAGATATTTTATTCCTTTCACTCTGGGCCACAAGACCACCAAAGAGTGGGTATTGTGTGGGTGGAGGGTCATTCTCAGCACTACACTGACATGTGTATTATGCTGGTATCAGAGTGGATTATTTACATTTACATTTCTAACATGATTCAGTATAATTATAAAACTTTAGTGAGTTTTACTCTTGAAAGAGGTGGGCCTTCAACACACACATCAGTATTGCTGGAGTGCTTAAACAATGTGTCCAATTACTGTCCACTCTATTAGACTATCCTACCAATGATTTAAATCATTTAAATTTGTTTATGATTTAAAAGAATTAATATAATCACCTCGGGCCCCATGCATGTGTAATCTCATCCCAGTCAGATTTAAGCCCCTCAATTCAAGCCTACCTACCAAGAAAAATCTCTCTCATTTAGATGCATAGACTTCCCTACTCTAATTGGTGTGTTATTGGGCAATTACGTCGTGAAGAGAATAAAATGTGTTTCGACTTGATTGTAAATTGTAAGAAATAAACAGCACTAGACCTTTCAGCAGCTTTCCACACCACAAACCCTGAGTTCACTTACAATGAAATCATCTCCATTTACAGAAAGTAGCTTGTAAACTCAGTGTCATTACTACTCTGAGCCTGACACTTTTAAAGAAGATTATAGTCCAGCACAAGAAATGACAAACATACTGCTGGAAAACTTGAATTCAAATTGTCTAATATTTTGAGATTCATGAGCTATAAGCCATACTGATCAACAGTAAAATAAAAAAGGCTTGAAATGTAACTATATGAGTAATGAATATAAATACAGTTTACCCTTTTGAATGAAACTGTGCTCACAAATTAGCTAACAATATTTAAATGTTTTGAGGTGCACTGTGTGTGTAATTTATATATAAAGTGTGTATGATTGTATGTGTGCAGTGTTCACTCTGTAGTGGCACTTTGATTGCTTAGGCCACCTTCAACACCATTAAATGTATTCATCATGTGACTTGTAGTAGGACTTATCTCCAAAGTGGTGTTCAAATGATCAAGTTCTCTTTTTTGAGCAGAATGCACAGTTTCTGTGATCCTCTGGTAGCGAAGTTCCAGTGCCATGTGGCTGCGCCTCATTTTAGGATTTGCCACATGTATGCGCATTTTCCCACATTTTATGTCAGAGATGCATTTCACTTGCCATTTCAGTGTCCAGAAACAGGTTGTACACAAATAAATCGGCAGCTACTCTCACAGGTTTGCTTATGCCATGTTTCACCAGGACATCAGCAGTGATAATCATAAGTATCCAATTTCAAATGAAATACAGTGTTGAACAATTTAGTTTAATCCTCAAATTATGTTGGGGTCCAATATCAGAAACATACTTCATCTAAAATGTTTATTCAGTCTGATTTCTGAATGAATTAATTTGGTTTTAAATAATGAACTTGTCTTTTTAAAAAAGATTCAAAATTTTACTGAACAGAGACGTAGCTGTAAAACAGGGTAAAATGTAATGGGTTTTAAAAGAGGCTGATTTTGACTGCTGATTCTAATTGGTGTTGAGAGCTCCTCACACAAGATCCACTCGGGGTTTGTTGTAATCTAAGATGAGCCAGAACATTCTGATGGACTGAAGTTTAATATTTTAAGAGATTTGAGATGTGGAAAATCGTGGAAAGGCCAAAGTATGAAGGAAAAGGTATGTTCATGACCCAAAACATGCTAGCTCATCAGTCAAGCAGAGTGGATGTAGTTTCACAGCTTGGACTCTCACACTAAGCTACATTGATGTAACAAAATGAATTCAGAATTCAACCCAACTGAACTGCATTCAAACCACAACTAAAAGAAGCTGAAGAAAAAGCCTGAACAAGCATAATAAAAGACAGTTAAACAGTTTTTCTGACATCAGTGTTTTAAACACTATCTGCTCCAATACTTTGGTTCACCTAAAGACAATATTTCACAACCAAAGGTTTCATTCTCTAAGCTGTTTGATGTTCTAGCATATCTAGATGTAAATATCAGGAAATACAAAATTCTGGTCCATGTTCTCCCAAATTCAAATGTTTTTCAGAAGAGACTGCCTTTGTGGAAATACACAGAGCTTAAAAGCAAACAACCAAATTCACATAAACAAATCCATACATCATGCATTTCTAAAAACTGCACTGCTGCAGATCATTGCTATATTTTCTGCTTATTGTTTCATCAACTGAAAGAAACTGAACAAACAGAATTACAGGCTGATCTCTCCCTCTAGAGAGGTGTGGATTAGACTGCACAATAACTCACTCAGCTTTCCATCTGAAAGACACTAAAAAGAGGATTCTGTGGCATTTATATGTACATGTCTTGAGGTGTCTCCAGACTGATGTTTTCAGTTTTATATGTTTGCACTTGAGCTCAAAAATGGGAATGAAGAAGAATAAATCCTGCAGACTGCAGACAGTACTTAAAATGGGGAAAGTGTGCTGGTACTGTCTATATTCACATGTTGACCATTTGATATTGATGTCAAGAAAAAAACAGCATTGCATTGAACCACTGAAAGGACCCATAATGCCAAACTTCCCAAAATCAAATGAGTAACTAACTGCATTCTGAAAAGTACAAGATCCAAGACCTCCTTTTGGAGGTTTTCAATTTGAAACTGTGGCAGAACCTCTTAAGGTGCTGCAAGGAACCTTCAATAAAAGGACAAGGTTATAGGATGTTCTTGGAGGTTCCTTGAAGCACCTTAAGAGGTTCCACCACTACAGCATACCAGTGAGTAGTGGCTCATATTTCAAGCACTGACTAAATAAATAACTGCGCCGATTGTAAATAAATAACTGCGCTGATTGTGCAGTTCCCCTTCAATGCAGTGCTGCAGCTTATACACACACCAAATCAGACAGACATTAGGCCATACACACCAAATCGGATATATCCATCAGCTCATGCACTCACCAAATAAGATGCATTCATTAGCCCATACGCAGAAGAATGCAGATGTCCATTTTCATACACACCAAATCACATATGCAAACCTCTCTTCATATGAAGTGTAATTAACAAAATGTTAGCAATTTGGAAACCCATATTAAAATAAGACAAGAGTAGTCAGTTCAAGAAGCAAAACGAACTTAATTCAAGGTTATTAAACAAGAGCTTATCCTGCGTTTGTCTCTACTGTCTGGGGAAGGATACGTACTTCATTTTGGAGAACCGCTGTAAACATCTAGTGAGGTCATGGAGTTGGATGTTCACCACTCCACCTCATTCACAACTCTCCAGCTCATCCCAAAAGAACTGGATGGAGAACTATCATCCCAGAGTTCCACTGCTCCATGGCCCACTGTTGGGGACACAGTTGATGTCTTCAGTCTAATTTAAAGATGTATCTATACTCCCAGGCTTTTATTATGTATGGGATTTTTACCTATATAAGGAATATATTAGTTTTATATTAGCTTTAGATTTGTTTTACATTTGTTCTATCATCCTTTCTTTATTTTTAGGTTTTACGACCTAACTTTCTTCTGCTAATTTTACCTGTTATATTTTCTTAATGGTACAACGCTTGTCAGCTCTTGTAGTCTTTAAATGTGCTTTAAAAATAAAGCTGACTTTAAGCATGGGGTCAATAGGTTCATGTTCAATAGAGATTCAATAGAGTCCTATTGTATTGGCAGTACTTCTCAACAGGGACTAGACAAGCTCTGTATGCATTCGCACATCTGTTTCAGCCATGAGGGCAACTTCAGGTAGCTGAATGCATTCATTAGATGGGGTTGTCCCCAAACGTTTGGACATAGCTCATAAAATGAACATCTAAACCGCTAAATTATAAGGTTTATTATGACCTGTGGTCACTGTTAATATAGATAGAACTTTATTGATCCCTTGGGAGGGTTCCCTCAGGAAAATTAAGGTACCAGCAGCATCAGTACAGTACAAAAAAGTAGATAGAGAAGATAAATTCAGTAAAAAGCACTACAGAAATAAAGATTATAGTATATAGAGACCATATTAAAATGTACAATATAGATAATGTATGAAAAATGTATAGCACATTATTATTGCACTATATAGCTAAAGTAAAGCAATATACAGCTAAATAGTATTTAACACTGACATTATGCATAATATTAGATTGTTAGCCAAATTCTCAGCTACGTGCTAAGGTCCACATTCTTAGTTTGACAGAACAGGTAGTGTATGATGTGAACATTGCCCCCTTTTCATGTTTTTCATTAGAAATAACCATAAAACCAAAATAATTTAAACATTCATAGTTCTTTTAGTCATCGTGGCTGTAACTACAACCCCTGATTAAAGGTGTATTACTTAAACCTTTTACATACACTTCAGTTTTTTTACTGTCATAACTTCATTACTCTCATAATTAACATCAGTTTCATAGACCTTAAAACAGAGCCATGTGGGACTCCAATAATGCAGTAGTTTGTGCTTTAAAAATAGTGTCATTAACAGAATAATGCAAAAGCCTAAATATAAAAACTGTTTTTGGGCCACTTGCTGTTCAAATTCATATAAAGCAGGCGTTAATTTACTGCCCCTTACTGAACATATTTAGGACAGTCTGTTCAGCTCTTTAACTATGTGCTCTGAACCACATGCAGTTCATATGTTTCTCTGAATTACCACCCTGGACTTTTCAAGGTTTTGCCACGTTCCACATTTGCAGATGAATGGTTTTGTGAGTTTTACATGAAAATCTCATAGAAAAATTGTCCTTGGAACATTGAACTTCCAATCCATTTATTGATTTTGATGTTCTAATGTATGCTCTAAACATTACAAATAATGCTCATCACTACACCAACCATTTCTATGGATTTTTTTCCCTCTCTCTCCCTCTCTTTCTCACACATACACTCACTCACCTATCTGTCATTATTTTTCATTCAGAAATGTCCTTCAAAGGTCAAAAAGAGAGAATTTTCTACCAGATATCCTGGTCATACATTTATAACAATAACAAAGAAATCACTTCTAATATAAAGTCCAATCTTTTTCTGAGAACTTGTATTGTGTTCTGCCCTCACTAGCAGATGGGAGTGATTTGCTGTGGCTGGCTAATGGAAAAAGTCAAGGTGCATGATCAAACCTGTCTTTCTATTCACAGCTGATTTGGATTTTTTTCCTGGAATTTGACAGTGGTAACACAAAAGCTATGGACCAAACCTTATAATGTAGAAATACAGAAAGTGAATCTTTAATAAATGTGGGCAGTCTGCCTTATTTGCACCTTCTGAGAATTTATCCAAAAAATGAGAGATATTGTGAATAACGTCCCTTTTAAATCTATTCATTCAACTTTTTGATTCATTAATGACAAATTGGAGATAATGAACTGATTATATATATATATATATATATATATATATATATATATATATATATATATATATATATACATACACACATACACACACACACACTTTGTTCTAACATGTTTATTAAGTGGCATTTCAGTAAGTTTATATGGTTTAAGAATAATGAATTTAATTTATTTTAAAAACTTAACCAATGCTCTCTCCAGCTAAGAAGATCTGCTCTATAAAAGATTCATCCAACAAGAGCAAAAGCCAGGGTTCTTTCTCTTGTTGGATGTAATTACTGTAATTAGCACTACTACTGTCAGTAAAACAGAAATACAGTACAGCTCAGCAGGGTTCATGAATCCAACAATGGTCTCCATGCTTGGTAGGCTGTGGATTTTATGAACAGCAGCACACCAAAAAGAGGAGGTGTACTCAAAAACAAGAGGTTGGCTATTCCAACATTCTTTTTATTCAACATCCAGGCACTGGATAGTAAAATGGACTTGCTTTGACTCAGACTGTGCCAACAAGAGATGCAGAGCTGCAGTGTCTTCACCTTGACAGAGACATGGCTAAATTCCAAAATGCCGGATCACCTATTTTTCCTCTCTGCATGTATATCAACAAAAGTTGGTTCACAAAGAGTCTCGTGGTAGACAGACATTGCGCTGAGGTAGTAGAACAATTAACAGATTACCAGAACAGATACGTGACAGAATGGAGGAGGTGACCACCTCTAAGAACCACCATATGGCCAAATATGAAAATACCCATACAAATAAATCTTTCATATGGGCTTCAACTGCCTGAAATACAGTTTCTAATGCTATTATAACTCCATATAAACTGAGAGGGACAATTTAGGATATAAATGGAGATTATTAACACATATTACAGAAATTGTTTTTAAAACCCAACATAGCTAAAATGACTCTCATTGTTCAGGGAATTATGAAGGTGATTAAGTTCACAACTACTTCACTAGTTGATATTTCTTGTAAATAAAATACAATTCAATTGTATCAATTCAAATCTAATTTTGATTTAAACAAGATGTAGCTTAAGTCTCGGTGGTGCAAACAGTATTCTGAACACTACTAGTTTTAAACTAAGTACCCCCTGCAATTCTGAAAGGGCTTAATAACAATCTGATTGGTTGTATCAGGTGTGTTAGCAGCAGGGATAGCAAATAGCAAAAGCAGGGGTGCCTCCAAGTCCAAGTTGCTGCACAGTTTTAGTGTGAAAGTTGATCGGATGGACGGATTGATGGAGGGATGGATTTGTCTTTGTTTTGTCTCTCTCTGCTTTATGCTATCACTAATTTCAGCTTCTTTTTTTCCTCCCTTTCCCTGTGGTTCTTGTTCTCTCTTTTCCTGTCTCTTTGTCTTATGATATTAAAATGAATAAAAAAGTAATTGCACAATTCGTTGGCTGATTTGCGTTCCTAAACAAATGAAACATTTTCTACATATAAACACTAAAGTGTTAAAGATTTTACACTTTTCAGATGTTTTCTCTTTGTTTTAAATAAACTACAGTACAGAAATGATAAAAATTCATGTTCTCAAATTTCAGGACCTCTCTGATCTGACAAGCTAAATTCATTCCACATCTTTCAATCAAAATAGAACAAAAAATACACAAAGCCATACAACTGCTGCAGGAAATACTTAACACTGTGATTCCAGAGGAGAAAAAAAGCTGAACTTTAACCCTGGAATCAGGCTTCAGCAAGATGGTAAATATTTTTATAGGGATCATTTTAAGAGATCTCTCCAGTCAAAACTACAGAGCACCTAAAGGGAGAAAATATTTGGCCAAGACCAAGTCATGATCAATCATTCATTCACTTGTCAAACATTGAATACACTGAGGTTCTGGCATTTATATGGATTTATACATGATAGAAACACTCAAAATTGTTATGGAGGCAGTTCTACCTCTGAGGCAGTAAAAAAAACTGATATATTGAATTCTCAAAAAAAAACTGTTTGGAAAACATTTGATTGTCTGCTTATTTGCTAGCTAAGCAATGTTTGATGCAAGAAAACCATTAGGAATGCTAACCTTTATTTCCAGCCTGATATTGTATGAGCATTATCTGCACCAAATCTGCGTTTACATTAGGGCATTTTTAGAACAAACCGAAATGCACACCTTTTATGCAGTGCATCCACACATACAGTCTTGAGAAGCAGATATGCATTTCTAAAGTGCCACCTACTGGTTCATTTATTTGGTTATTCTCTAAACTGAGAGGTAGAGCTGCCTCCATAGCTGTTTTGCAGACAAACTGTCCACAAATACCCTGATATTTTATAAAGAACAGATATTGCTCTCTCTCAGGCAACATTTCTGAAACTTTCTCCAATCACATAAGATGGGGGAACCAACATCTTTAAATCTTTAATTTCAAATTCCTCAAGAAGCAGCATAACCAATATAGATGTAAATATAGTGCAAGGTAAGTATTAGTCACCTTTTAAAACTAGAATGAAAAGCTCCTTATATGGACATTAAGTGCTTATTAGTGTTAAAACACTAATAGTAGAATAAATACACAAAATTGTGGATTACATCATTAAAACATCTCCAAAGCTCTCATCATGAGATCTCCTCATCTAGTATTATTTATAGTTATCATCCAACAGTGCCCAATGATGGTAAATCAAGTGAGCTGGTGATGGAATTGATCACATCCCTGTGTTAAATTCTGGAATGAAGCCAATTCTTTAAACTGGCTTACAAGATCTGAATTACTTTCTTCAGAATGCGAGTTGTTACATTTTACTTTACCTTCACAATACCCTAGCAACCACCTGGTATACTATTACAACCTAATAATCTTGGCAACCCCATAGCAACTGTTTTGCAACAACTTTTGAACCATAGCCACATCAATAATCACTGAGCAACTTAGCAAACATCTAGAATACTTTTTCAACCACTTCAAATACTGTGGCAAGTACCACAACATCCATTAGAACACTTTAGCAGCTACCTTCATAACTGCTTTAACATCCACCTATGGAAACATTATAGTAACACCATAGCCTGTGATATCTTCAGTAAAATGCACATTTTTAATTTCATTCTGTTGTGTTGGTTCAGCTCCTGGACTGATTTAATGGATTATTCTTCTCATCAGTTTTCTCTCTTACATGAAAATGATCCAAACAGAGAAAAAGAGAAGCTAATAAAAAAAAAAATCAGCTTCTGTGCTGAGAGATGCTGGACAGATCTAGAAGCTCCAGTGTAGTTGGAGAAGGTTTTTTGCTGTTACTCTTGCTCTTCTACTCATGTTGTAAAACCACCACTTGCTTTTTATTTTTCTTAGAGTTACAAAATTACAATTACTTTATGCTCAATTTACCAACTGAATGCTTAAATATATACTATTTATATGTGACTACATGTAGAATCTGAATTGTCCACACAAAAATAATTCAACTAAATGTAAGATGAGAAGTTGTCTAAACCACCAGAGGGAAACTAGAGGGTTGGGATCCATCACAAGTCAGAAAAAGTTAGACTGAGTAGAAACACATTGCACTGACCTGCACTCCATCTGTCAACAGTGCTCTGCTAAGTAATTTCTTAAAAAAAAAAAACTCAGTTGATACTGAATAATTCATAATAGATACGAAATAATTCATCAAAGCCTTGTGTAAACTTTGTGGATATAATGTTCTGGTTTGAAATTCATTCATTCCAGAGAAATCAGATGCAACCCAGACATGCAGAAATTAAACAAATCCAATAGAGGATGTTACAAAACAACCACTGTAATTATATAACCTAACCCTAAAGCATAAACTTCACCACTTCACCAAATCTGAACTGAAACAATCCAATTATAATCCTTAACCTCACCCTAATCCTATGCTTAACCATAACCTTAATTTAACCTAACCCTTGCCCAAACCTTAACCACCTAAACCTAACCAAAGTCTTACTTTAACCCTTTCCTTAAGTTATCGTAAACATACATTTACCCTTATCCTTAGCCAAATGGTAAAAAACACTCTGCAATTCTTGGTGATTATGCTTGGATTTATGTCAATTAATTCCTTGTTTTGTAACTAAAGTATGCTATGGCATCACGGTGTTCAGTTTTTCTTCAAGTACATGGCAGCCTGGCTTCAGCACATTTGGTACTACAGCACCACCAGAAGATAGGAGCTCCTTATGAATTGTAATATTTAATTGAATGTAAATTCATTTACTTGTTTATTTGACATTGACAATTCTACACTAACACTATAGGTTAATTTTCATCTGTAGTCCCTGGCCAGTTTTTAAAACGGCAGCCTAAAATAAACAATATCCACACTAAACAGTGAAATAATATGTATATAGTAATGCTGCAGTCTTCTTTGATGGTACCTTCGATGGAGCACTTGTTCTTTGCATGATAAATGTATAATGTAATACATTCACAGAATAGCTGCCACATCTGCTCCACGCAGACTCTCCACTGGTGTTCCACAAGGCTCAGTCCTTGGTCCTCTTTTTTTCTCTCTACACTACTTCTCTTGTTAAAGTAATTTCTTCACGTGGTTTTACTTACCACTGCTATGCTGAGGACACTCAATCCCCTCTTTCCCACCTTCTGACACCCAGGTCTCATCCTGTATCTCAGCTTGCCTCTCTGATGTCTCATCATGGATGGCAGGCCATCACCTCAAACTCAACCCCAGCAAGACTGAAGTACTATTCATTCCTGGAACTGTTGGTCCTCATCCTGATCTCTCAATTTCCCTGAAAATGAGAGAAAGCTCATATTCAACATCCCCAAATTCAATCATGTAACTCCTCTGCTGTGTTCCCTTCATTGGCTTCCTGTAGCTGGCCGCATCAGATTTAAAACCTTGATGCTGGCCTACAAAGCCAGAAATGGACCATCACCTCCATACATAATGGCAATGGTCAAAACTTGAGCAGTACCAAGAGCCCTTCAAGCTTCAAGTACAGCTCAGCTTGACCCACCATCCCTCAAATTACAATGAAAACATACATCCAGACTTGTTCTGGCACCAAAACAGTGGAACTAATTTTACCTGGGGGTTCGAACAGCTGAGTCCCTCAGTGTGTTCAAACGCAGACTGAAGACTCGTCTGTTTCAAGAATATTTAACTACATAAAGATTTATTCAGAATCTTTAGTCCCCAATCTGACATTTGTTTTTGACAGCATCTAAGTGAGGAATCTCTGGATTCTAGCCTCATCTGCTAGCTAAGGATATTTTCTGAGTGAACAGCAAAGCACTTTTGTAAGTTGCTCTGGATAAGAATCTCACCTCAAAAACCCAAACAAAATGTTATGATTGTTAAGGTCTGTATCTTTGCATAAAACCGCAAACCAAACCATTTTAATAAACTTTTATTTAATTCAAATTGAAAGTCAACATTTCTATAGAAGACTATATAATACTTTAATATAATTTAATATAATTAAATTGATTTATTTATTAATTTTTAATGTATTTTATGTGTTTAAGGTCATGTTTAGTGCTGTTGCTTATTGTGTGTCTATTTCTCATCTCCATAATTACAAGAACATTTGCTGAATAATTAAAAGTATGTATTGAATACTTAACAGTAGACAGTGTTTACTTTAAAATTATGTACTGAATAAGTTGTAGATACTACATTAATAGTAATAGTAGATACTACATAATTTATAGTAGATGTCAGACTGAAGGCATACACAGTCTTTAATATCACACAGGGGTAAACTAGATACACCTATAAAAAACGGCCTAGCAAACGCTACACAAAACAAGGGGCAAACCAACACATGTAGTAGAACAACCAGTCAGAAAGTCAATAACAATAATGTCAAAAGGCTGAACAAGGGTCAAAAACACGATATACACAATCCAGAGAATAATGCTGAGCAAGGCTGGAAAATACAGGCAACACTTGGCAGAAATATAGAAAGGTTAACTCATGAAACAAAGGATAAGACATAAACCCCCTGGTGAGCAAGCTGAAGAGTGACAGTGGCAAGGAAAAACACCTTACATTTATATAATAGCTACTAAAAATGCCTTAAGATGAATAGCTCTTTATATTACCAACCAAACACACAGAGATGCAGTAAGTGGCATAATTCTCAGGGTTTATCAGTGAAGTGACTTGATCCTGTCAGAAAGTGGTGCCTAACAACTCGGAGTGGATTAGTCCCTCACTGAGGGCTCAGGCACTCAGCTGCTGAGTCTACTGTTTATTCCAGATGTTTCCCTGACCAAACTCAACAATCTGACAGATTTACATCATGCACAAGGTCAAAGTGTGTAAACAAAGCTCCACAACATAGCTCAAACACAGAAATTAGAGAAGTAAAGCAGTGATTACAGAAACGGTTCACTCTTAACCTAAACTCATCCCATCATAGGGAAACACAGACAGGTGTCTGAGAGGAATGAAAAACATTAGACTGAAAATTGCTTCAGTAATCCCTCAGAGATCAAAAGATTCAAATGGTATAAAATACACATTATTTTATTTATGAAAGCAGAAATCCAATCCATTCTTCTGAGGCTTTTTCTATACACAATGAAATGACAACTCAAGCACCAATAAACTTCAATAATCCACAGTTATGATTAGCAGCTGAAGCACTATACTTAAAATAAATGGAAAACAAAAAACTGACAACAAGCTAGATAAATTTTTCTTTGAGCTATTGTTCAAAGCCATACATGCTACACAACAGTGAATGCATAACTGTGTCTAAAGTCTGCCTTTTTTTTAGGGATACCCCTTTAATGTGCATAATCCTGCTATTGTGTTCTGGTCAAATCTGACCAGTTTATAAGTTCTTTCTCTCTCAATAATGCAGTTCATTTATTAAATTCTGGGTGCTTTATTTACACTATGTTTAACAGCAGTTTTCCACAGTACAATACAGTATTCTGCAGTTTACTGTAGATATTTTCCATCTTTTCAACATTTAAACATATGAACATTTGATCATTTAACAATATTGAGGGATGTAATGTAACTAAAAAACGGACAAAATGAGAATAAGAATCAGGTGCATCATATCAATGGCAAATTATTAGACCAATAGGACTTGAGTCTGTCTTTAGACCGCAGACATTAGTTTGGTGAAGATAGTTAAGTGAATGGTATCATCACGGTGAGATCTAAAGTGTTCTCTGATGTCTTCAAGGGATTTAAAAACTATTTCAAAAACAAGTAGACATCAGCCATTCCTCTGTCCAAAAAGATCATTTATAAATGGAAAATACTGCCAACACAGTAAGGTTAGGCTGTCCTAGTAAGATCAGACCAGACCTCAAGATGTGTAGAGAGGTTTCACACGCCCTACAGATAGTGCTTGCTACAGTTGATGTCAAAGTGCATGCATTTAACTTGCACTTTGAAGGCCAAAGAGAAGGGTGAAAGGAGGATAATAAAGTATGCAGAGAAATAGATTAAAGTCTGCAAATACGGAACTACAAAGTGCACCTGTAAGGTAAGAGTTGATAAAATAGACTATAAAATCTACTAGGAATTATTCAGGAGTTATGGTGATTTATTTAGTACCTGCCATTAATTAATCAGTAATCACCTTGAACTAGTCATTATCTAGTATGAACTTTACTATGAAATATTGAATAACTTGTGAATTATTCAGTATCCACTATTCCATGTTCTACAAGTTAGTCAGTATATATTATTAATTATTGCTTATGTACTATTAGTTCCTCACTATCTATTATGAGTTATTCAGTGTTATTCACCATAAGTATTCAGTGTATAATATGAAATTCCAGAAAACACTTAATTAGGTTGTCTTTAAGTAGTTATATGAGTGAAGAATATGTATAAGTCTTATGCATAAGTGATATAGGCTGTGCAGGTAAGGTAAATTTGAGTGTAACATCACTAGGTAAATCATTATGATGAGAGAATACGCTTGTGTTGACAACACTGGACAGGAGAATACATTTCAACTCTGCTGAAGAGTCACCCCACCAATCTGCATCATGAAACATTGTAGATTTTAGCAAAAGAGCAAATCAATCAGTTGCTAAAAAAGGAAGCTCTTATTTTATCCTAGCTGAATATCCTGTAATTAATCACACATCAGTACGGTCTTCAGATCCTGTTAGCACTTCAATTCAGTTTCCACCATTTAATGAAAGGTCACCATATGAAGTCAAAAAGCCTTTAAGGTTGAAACGAACTTGCTGTCATTAACAGATCTGCCCATTAGTGCAATAGTGTGCTTTGATTAGCCTGGCCTCAGCAGATTTTTGACAACGCTAACATGCACCCATCACTCTTACAAAATTGGTGAAGTTGTAATTAATCCTCCATATTTGAGCAGTTTATTGACTTTTACCCCAGCCCTCTCTCATCTGCCCTGTTCTTTTATGTCTTGCTGCTTTGATCAAACAGTTTATGGTGATATACTTTTAAATTGGTTCTTTACACCAAAAAAGTGGGCTTTTCAGTACCTGATCTTTTTCATTTATAAGACTCAATCCATTACACAAGAGTAATGAAAGACATACTGAAACACAGACAATGCATGGTTGGGGGTAACATGCTACAAAAGTAGATCATTTAAGTATTTGCAATACATGTGGTAACGCAGTGTTTAATTTTATATAAAGAAATTAATAGATCAATGTGGCACCCAAGGCTATATTTTGGCTAGTGAATTATATGTGTAATGTAAAATATAAACTGTAAAACAATGTTTTTAAAAGAACAAATGACATGAATCTTCTATCCAATCACTGCACGGACAATCTACACATGTACAGAACTAACACTCACTGAATGGCTGGACTTTACAGCTCTTCTATCCATATCTCTTTCCCTCCGGGGGGAAAGATCGATCGGTCGATCTTAGTTAAAATATCATATAGATACAATAAAATGTAAACATGCACATAGATCCACTGTGCTGGCACACAGGGGAGTTTGCCTGGGCAGCTTGATCAATGGGGAGCAGCTGGGCAGTTAAGTGCCTTGCTTAAGGGCACTTTAGTCATGTCCTGCCAAACAATAAATAAGCTTCAACCAGTGTTCAATTTATGCACATTAAAGCAGTACAGACAAGAAAATATTTAAAATACTAATGACCAAAAAAAGAAAATATAAACCAGTGCCATTTGTCCAACATAGGATTCTTGCAGAATCTCTAGTGCTATTCGGATTGAATTGGATAGTGAAAACACTCACTGGAGTTTGAGCAAGTTTATCATGTTTGTTTCATGGTTACGTTCATAGCAGCTGCTTTCAATTATTCAAAGAGATGCTGGTTTTATTTTCATTTTTATTTCAGAAAGCTTTTTAGCATTACGGAATTTAATAGGACTTAACTTTAGAACCTTAGGCTAATTGGGATATTTTCATAGTTTGATGTAGTTTCATTTGCCAAAAGATTAAAAAAAAAAAACAAAAAAAAAAACTATAGGATATTATAGTTCTATCTAGTTAGATAGACATTTTTATTTTTGGGCAGCTAAAAAAATTTTATTTAAATATTTATACAAATTTCACCATGATTAGACTGACAAGGATATTTATACTAATAAAGTTCAACAAAATGTTGTTTTTGTACGTAGCAGTATTATCCCCTCATGACATTCTGAAATTTGAACACTTTTAGCAAAGAAAGAGAACTAACAGCCCCTCCCTTCTCATTGTCCTCTATGCCCAATATATGGGTCAGTGAGGCGATCACTTAGAGGGGCTGGGGCTAATCAGTCAGTCTGCATGCAGAAATGTACATGTGGACAGTAGACAATGTACTGGAAGGCTCCTAAAGGACATTTAAAAGTGGGATTTAATTCAATTGGAAATGTGTGAATTTTAGCTGTATTGCAAGCTGGATTATTCACTGATTGAACACAGAATGGTTACTCTGACCCCGAGTAATGAAGCCTAGAAAACAGAATGCAACTGCCCATAAAGTATGGATCTCAGATTCTAAGTGTTAATAGGCACCACAGTAGCTCAGACTAAATATCGCCTTAAACCTTTTTTCTGTCATGAAGTGACTGGGAAAACAGCAGGTAATTCAGCCTTTAATTTTCACATAAAAATGTGAAAGTCATAAAAATAGTTGACAAGAATGAAATCACAGTGGTGCTGCAGTGAAAAAGAAATTTACCCCCAGAACTGCATAAACCGGTTTGAATCCCTTCCGAATAAGGTTTATGACCCCATCAAAAGATTTTTTTTTATGATTTATACTAATGGCATAGAGCTACTGGCTGCCATCTGTGTTAGCTGATTCTGCATTTACCGTTAATCACATTCTCATTCACTCACTTGCATTGCCCATCTCCCACAGGCAGGTAAATTTAAATGGCGCTTGAGGATTTGGGGGGTTTTCCCAGTTTAAATGCCAAAGGCACCTTCTCGTGCATCCACTGCTCTGTCCATGTGTACATGCTCAACCTGCATGCAGACTCCAACTGATCAGGGAGAGGGAGTGGGGCTGATGACAAGACTGATAGGGTCATAGAGGAACATAAAGGAGCCGTTTCCTCTTTGCTCACAGTGTTCAAATTTCACAATAAAAGTCCTGATAAGGGACAATACAGATCACTGTGTGGATGGGAAAATGTGGAGGTCTAATCCCTGTGTGTGCATAATACAGTGGGTCAAATGAGTATAATTACTACTTACTGTCTGCATTATGGTCGTGAATGTACTCTTACATTACAGACAGAGACTGTGTGTTAAGGGTTTGTTTTAGAGGCCACTGTGACCGGTCCCCAGGGCAGCATGTTGTACTACACTAAACTCCACTCACACTGTGATTGACTATCGATCCAACACCGGAGCCCAACTCTGAGGGACCGTGGACCACAGGTCATATTTGGTCATGGGAACTACAGATTGATTCTTATTCCCAGCAACAACAACTGCTCACAAAGAAAATAGTACTTTTACAGAATCAGTTACATTACATATCAAACGTCCTCCATCTTCCTTTGATGGATTGACTGACCACTTGACCTACCAAGCCATTAATTCATCAGTTCAGTCCTTGACAGTTATATAGAAGTGAGAGTCTTTGAAATAATAGTGCTGAAAGGTGTTTTGATACCTCATTTAACACAAGAAAACTGGAAAGTTCTTATTTAGTTGATTTTTTTTTTTTTTTTTGACACTTGTTATCTGGGGTTTTTCTGTTTTGCTCTTTTTGTTAGCATGTTTTTACTTTGACAATTTAGTTGTGTTGTTGTTGTACATTGTGTCAATTACATGATCAGTGGACCCAAGAAACTCTCCAAAAGGAAATTAAATCTTTGTACAGTGATGTCCACAGAAAGTTACAATAATATTTTCCTATAAATTTGTTCTTGGAGGTTTGATGGAATTTTGTATGACAGTTTTAAAAAAAAATACATGGATTTGCATGGATGGATGGATGGCTTTATTTATCCCAGAGGGAAAATCACTTATTACAGAAGCACAGTACTGAAACGAAAAACATTAAAATATAATAGCTAAAAAATTTAGCAACTATAGAGCAAAAATGTGCCATTATGAATATTAAAGTATGTAATAGCATAAACATTATGCGGGAAATGGTACAGTACAAACGAACGCTAAGTGAGCTTGTGCTGTTGTGTAAATGCATAGGTAAAGTGTCGGTGCAAAAGATATGGATAGAGGGAATAATTAGGCCCACCAAACCACCATCTGTACTGCTCATTGCCACAGCAGAGCTGAATGAGTCTGTTGCTGAAGTGCTCTGTCCAGGATAGCAGTCAGTTTGTTGTGTTCTCTTCTCCTCCACCACCTCAAAACTATCTAGTGAGCATTGAAGAACACAAGTACAGGTAGAAGGCCAACATTTTGCTGCACACATTGAAGGACCAGAGTTTCCTCAGAAAGTAGACTCTGCTCATCCCTTTCTTTTACACATCAGTGTTGGCCCTTCAGAAGGTGGCAGAGGTCTGACCTGTACTGGACGTCTGTCGCTATTAGTTCATTATCTGAATCAGGTGTGTTGGAATTAGGGGATTTCTAAAACCTGTAACCAACGTGGAAGTCTGTGGTGCACAGGCTGTTTGGAACAGAAACCAGAAAGGATGTTTTCCACAGCACATGCACTTGCTTTTGCTTCAGGCTCAGGTTAAAGAGGCACTGAAGAATCCCCCTCAGCAGAGTGGCACAGACCCTGAATACTCTTGGGCTAATTCCATCTGGTCTAGCCCCCTTGCCTAGTTTCAGCTTATGCCGTTCTCTTCACCTGGTTGGGTGTCACCTCTAGAGGGGGTGAAGGTCTTTGGGTTGATGGCTATTGGGGAATGGATTTGAATAGGAGAGACAGCAGATGTTGTGAGAGAGAGGGAGTAAGACTACAGCTGTTGGAGACTGGCTTTGCAGTAATCCCCTCAGGAATCGGCACGTTCAGCACATTCAGACCTCATGTTAACCATGATTAGGTTATTTTTTACTTCCCTCATAGTTTGTTTTGCATGTTTAACTATCAGACACATTATTTCCCTTCTTATGAGTTTCTTTTCTGTTTAGTCACGGTTTTTTAGTTATTAGTACTTTTCTGACTCGGAGTAGAGAACAAAGGCGCAAGCGAAGTGATTGCTGCCATCTGCACATAGTCATGCCATAAGCTCCTGGAGCTCCGTAAATCTGCTCCACGACTGTTCAGAGGATGCAGAGATGGACTAAAACACCAAAGTGAAAAGGAGAATATTCAAAACCTTAATTCCCTTAATTATAATCATGGTTAAAAAAAACATCTCACAGGACAGAGCAGTTGTAATTGTCTGCCACTAGCCGAATTGGCACTGGCACCAAAAAACAACATTCTTATTTGTTTTTAAACAAAAATGATAAATTCTTGCCATGGAAAACTGTCCAATTAGGATTATTTCATTGTAGTATCTAGGCAGATATATCCAATCAAGCTCTCCCATTGGTCAGTGCTTCAGAAGTTTAACTGAATGTCTTATTCCCAGGAATCAACCAACCTGTTATAATGTAAACTCAAGCACATATTACAATCACGATGGTCACACTCGTAGCTGCTCTCACCTGTGTGTTGTCCACTGCTACCCCGGGCAAAAGAGTACAGAGCGTGAGCTCTGAGTTTTTACTTACTTGGGTGAGTCCACCTCTGGTATTAGGAGAGGGGAGATTGGACTTGTGAAGAGCTAAAAATGATGTGGATTGAATACTTACAGGCCTTGTTTGACAGAAATAACATGATGAAACTTTTGGTGAATGGTACTTATTCATGGTGAATATTGAAAATGATTGTGTGTTAACAAACATTGTGTATTATATTAAGAATATTACCTGTGCTAATATTGGTAGAGCCCAGGGGGAGGGGCTACCTGTATAAAACCTGCTCTGAGGTAGACTAGGGAAGAGAGCGAGTGGAGACATTGAGGAGCGATGGAGCCCTATTTGGGACTTTGGTCAGTACCACTATAGTTAGTGGATACTTTATTGCTTTATTATATTCTTTTTCCTTCATGTTCATGCACAGTTGTATATATGTAAACGGTCTTTCTGCTAAATAAACTGCTGGCCTACTGAAAGTTTCCTTCTGCCTGTGCCCTATGCTACCCATGAAGCAGGCTTCAACTCCTACAGTTAAAGTACCTTCCTTCATCACACAGTCACAATATGATTTTCATTGGGTTAGTTAGACCAATATTATGAGAATAACATCACTTCCTGAAGTTTCTCTAGACCAGTGCTTCTCAGTCCTGGTCCTGCAATACCACTGCCCTGCTTATTTTAGCATTTTCTTGCTATTAGTTCATTATCTGAGTCAGGTGTGTTGGAATTAGGGGAGCTCTAAAACCTATAACCAGAAACACGCAGGTTGTCCATTTATGTTGGGTGAATAATTGGATGTGATCTGCTCTGACGGGCTCATTACAAGATCTGCAAATAAGCCATATAGTGTAGAATATCATAGTACAGCAGCACTTGTTTTAGCACTGTAACAAGAACCCTGTGCCCGGCCACTATGCTCTTGTGAGGCTCACATGGGTTGAATGTGGGCTAGGTGGTTTCCAGGTAAGGGTGGGCTTTGAGTGTGTTTTGTATATGTAAACTTAAATGGGCCCCATCCTAACAGCCCAACTTAATTTCACATGGGTTCCATCTAGGCCCTATGAAACCTTGGTGCAGCCCAGGTTAAACCCTGGCCTTAACAGGCATGTTATGAGTAATTATTTTGGTAATTATTCATTTATTTATACTGTCATTATAGTCATTACTTATTCAGTGGGGCTGCTATCAAGTTTTGCAATGTACAGATACCTAGCTGAAAAAAATGGAAAAGCCTTTAAAGAGATTTCTAGGTTAAAATCTAACATGGACACCACTTCCCTTTTCCAGTATTTGCATAGACATGTTACGTTTTACCCCTTTTTCTAAACAAGCCTTGGTCACAAAGCCTGGTTTGCTAAGCAACCCATTTTCCAATATCAGAAGCTCAAATTTGGTAAAGGTTATCTCAGAAAACTGATTGCGAGAATCAACACCACCACATTCTCCCAAATCGACTGCTGAGTTTGACTACATAGCCACTGTGACTAGGCCTCTAGCAGGCTGGATGTATGGAATGTTGTAGGAATAGGTCCCAAATATGAGAAATGTTAGGAGAACATTTTTCATTATTTTCTACTTCCATCTCTTATACTTAAATCAGATTAGAATAATAATGGTGCATTGCCATTGAAAACTGGATAGTGACTGACCCATGCAAGGTTAAAAATTTGCACTTGGGCTGCGAATGTGAATGGGATTGTACTGTGAGTCTTTTGTGAGATGTTTGATATTAGTTGACTAACATCTAACCTTTAAAATAAAAAGAAAACGTATTTTCCCAAATTTTCAAAAGTATCAATTAAAATATTAAGACCTTTTGAACCTTATATATTTGTGTTGTTTTAATATACATTTTTGTTTGTTCAACAAAATGTAACATTTTTTAAGTTAAATGAACTTACAATGCGGTGCACCTTGAAATTTCTTGTTACCACATTATGTAATTTGAGGATATCTCAATCTTGTTACCACATTATGTAAATCGTGGATATGTTTAGTCCCTTTTTGCACTCAAGCACCCATAAATTCCCTGCATGCCTAGAAATAGGAGTAAAATATTTTGTGTTGCTCTTGTCTTTTAAAAAACACGTTTGTTGCTGATTAGCTGAACATAACTTTGAGTAATTAAACAACAAAAATGCAACAGCCTGAAATAGCTCCCTCTGCTGTGCTGGGACAGCACATGCATAAGCCATGCATTCCAGTGGGCTTGAGCTAAGCCCCGCCCCTCACCTGGGGCCTATTTAACCAACACAGCTGAAGGACTGATTGGGACTCTTTAAGGCACCTCAGTCTATGGCACTCACTTGAGGTCTATTAGAATGTATGGTGCATTTGCACCAAAAGTTTCTTTGCAGGGGGGACCAAAGAGGAATAAGTTTTCCGGCTCAAACTGCTGTGGAGGTGTCTAGTTGTACAGGAGCAATAACTAACCATTTGTGTCGCATGTGCTATGTCTTCTTATTCACAAAAGTTGATCCATGTTTGGAATTTAATAGGAAGACAAAGGAGGGATGAGAGAACAGGACTAATGTGATGAAATTTCTGAGTTCTGGTAAGAACTCTCGCAGCAGCGTTTTGGACTAATTGGATGTTCTGTAATGATTTTCCTGAAATACCAGCCAGAAGGCCATTACTGTAATCCAGTCTTAATGTTATGAATGCGTGCACCAGTATCTCAGCGTTTTTGTGGGAACGTGCTTCATGCAATTTGGTAATATGCCTTAGTATTAAAATCTGTTTTTTCAAAAGTTAGTAAAAGAAATTTTGTTGTCGTCCAAGTTTTACTTTTTTTAACACGGTTCATTATCCAACTGAGGCAATGATCCTTGTTTGGTTTAGCTGATATGTAAAGCTGGGTGTCCTCGGCATTGCAATGAAAGTCAATACAGTGATATGGGATGACTTTACCCAGTGGTAGCAAGTGAAGAGGGAACAATAGTGGACCCAGGACAGATCCCCGTGGAACACCATATTTCACTATGGTGTGATGAGTGTTTATTATTAATGTTAACGCATTGAAGGCAGTCAGTCAGATATGATTGGAACCAGTTAAGGGCTGATCCTTTAATTCCTAAATGGTTTTCTAGTCTGTCAAGCAAGATAGAATGATCAATAATGCAGCCCTAAGATCCAATAGTTCTAAAATAGCATAACTTTTATCACAAGGTCATTTGTTACTTTTATTAGAGCTATTTTGGTGTCATGATTGGGTCTAAATCCAGACTGAAAAGTAATAATTATTATAATAAAAATAATAGAAATTATGTTTAAATTATTATAGTGTATGTAGGTGCACAGTTATTCAGACACTACTTTTTCTAAGATCTCTAAGAAGGGAAGGTTTGCTATCAGTCTATAGTTAGCAAGCTCATGTGGGTTGAGATTTGGCTTTTTCAACATTTAATTAATTGCAGATTTAAGTGATTTGAGCATTTGTCCTACACTAAGGGATGAGTTAACTATATTGAGTAATGATTCAATAACCGTTGGTACGATCTGTTTAAATACCCATGTTGTTAATGGATCCATTATACATGAGGATGATTTGGAGGAGCTGATATAACTAAGCAGGTCCTTTTCACTAACTGAGTTACATGCTCTAGGCTTGATTCAGGGCAAATGCTGCTTTCAAATAAAAATCCTGATTTTTAATGTGTTTGTCCTGTATCCCATTCCATATTTTTATTGTTTTCACATCTATAAAATGTGCCCAAGAGTTTTATTACCACCTTTTTAGCTGAAAAGACATTTAAAATGAGACACACCTGTCACATGTGTGTAATAGTCTGTAAAAATTTTCATAATATTGTTAGCAGTTTATTGGAATATGTGTCCTGTCCTGAATTTCATTCCCACAAGCTTACAACTAATCTAATGTCCTTTGTCAGAGTTTGTCAACCTGTGGTCCTTGAAGTACTTTCCAGTGGTCCCCATGGCCATCTTCAAAGAGTGGCAGTAGTCCATAGTGGGCTGTTAATGGCAGTTTAAATAATAAAGTCTATATAAAACATGATTTAGTACAAGTAAATACTGAGATCAACCCAAACTAAACATTATACAAGCATTAATAAAAATGAACAAATCACAAGTAACGCAATGCAAATTAAACATTCAGTTGGAGACAACTCAGCCAAATGCAAAAAAAAAACGTGATGGCATAAACAGATGGATTGTCATTGACATCTTGACAGATTTAGAACAGAATTAAAGAGGTCCATATTTTGCATTGAGAAGTGTCATCTGATATCAGCAACGCATCTTTCCTCTGTTCTCCTTGTGTTTGTGAAAGACGTTTGGGACAGATGTTTGAATGAATATGTGCTGTTTTTAATCTATTGTCCAGGTCCTAATTTTCACACTTTCAGTGTCAGCACTTAATTAGACAAAAACAGTTTTACATAAGTAGTTTTTTCTTGTGGCCTGTTTATGCTTTCTGAAATGCTATGTGAATGACAGATGGGCCGTGATGTGGATAAAGGTTGAGAACCCCTGTCTTTATGTGACAGTGTAATATGTTTAATCTTGTGAATCTAAAAAATTCCCTTATGTGGGTGGCCTGATAAACCTGTCAACAGTTGCTCTGAAACAATAGTAGGCGGAGCATGGACATGACCATTGTGGTCTTAGGGTTTGCTGTCCCGTTAGAAAAGCTCAGCATGTGTGACAATAGGCTCAGGAAAGACAGAGGAAGCTGGAGAATGAGTGCTGTCTCGACAGGAGACGAGAGGAGCAAGTGTAATATACAGAAGTGCACAAAGCCAGCAATCCCGCCTTTATCTGAACCATTCATGAGAAGCTGCTCTGACGCAACAGGCTGAAACACCAGTGCAATCTCAGCCTCTCATCCACTCCTGCCAGCTCTCAATGACATCTACAGCACACAGAGCAGCCCCCCTCCCTCCCCTCGCTTCTGCTCACTGATCCGCTACTGTCAGACAGCCCATTTAGACAGCTGTGTGTGTGTGTGTGTGTGTGTGTGTGTGTGTGTGTGTGTGTGTGTCAGTGGACACCTGGAGTGTCCTGGTGTTTTAAAATTCACTGAAATCAAGAAGACCTTTAAATGATCAGAAGTTAACCAGTTTTGAACAGCATTTTGTATCTAATAGAAGAAACACAGATGGTATGACTAAATTTCAGTATATTTAGTGAAAGTAATACACAAGGTTGTGGTTTTGGAATTTGGAGAAAAAAAAATCCTAAATCTAAAAATCCTCTACGCTGATGTGCTGAACTAATAAACAGTTGCTAGAAATGTTTAGTTGCAGTTAATGTATGCACAAAGGGGTCACACAAAATAGTGAAAGCAAAGGTTCACATACTTTTTCCCCTCACATATATGTAATATTGGATCATTTTCCTCAATAATAAATGGTCAAGTGTAATATTTGTGTCTCATTTCTTTGATTTAATTCCCTTATCTAATTTTAGGACTTTATTTTTATAAGTATTTACCAAATAATGTAGTAGATAAATCAGTCATAGCAATTAAATTAAATATTTCATAGTAGATACTATGGAATTTATAGTCTGAGTAATTACAGAGCGATTCATAGTATTTACTGAATTATTTATAGCAATCATTGAGAGAAATTTAAATATATTTACGTTAGATATTAGATAACATTTCATAGTAGATTCTGTAAAATGTTTTAGCTGCTGAATAATTAGTTTTAGATATTAAATGTCAATATTATGTTGAGGTTGGTTTAATATTTTATAGTGTGTAACTAATGTTTATTAATCATTTCTCTAGCATTTGTATTTCATTCATACTGTAAAAAAACAAGAACAGCTAATTTCTGCTTCTGCTGAAAGTTAGAAAAAGAAAAATAGAAAAAGTGTTAAACAATCTGCTTTGTTAAAGTCCTTGGCTTTAAGAGACCTTTGTTAAAGTCCTTGGCTTTTATCATAGTCTATTATTAAGCTTTAAAGTGTTCTAAAAATATCAACAAACGGTTCATTTTTGTGTCTGGAAAGAACCACCCACCATTGCTTTTCAAAATCTAACCTGTCCCTGAGCACACATTCATGTCAAAGAGCTTTAAAAAAGAGACGCAGAAGAATTGAGAACAGAATTCCTGTTGTAAGGTCAGGGCAGATCACGATTCAGGTGGATTTATGGATAGTCTGGATCAGAGTGAAAGACCTGTAGCTCTTTCTTCTGTCAGCTAATTCTGCATACATTTGAAGGTTTTGTGTGTGTGTGCGCGTGCGCGTGTGCGTGTGCGTGTGCGTGTGTGTGTGTGTTTGTGTGCGTGTGCGTTGGGTTCTTGATACACTGCTGTTTGGAAAGGCTACTTTCAAGTGTGTTACTGAGATCCTTTATGAATTATTAATACAGCACTGAATAATAAAGTCAAATTTTTGTATATTAAATGTATTAGCCTGAGGTGGTAAAAACACGTCTCGAGTATGGATTGAAGCTACATCAGACTTGTTGTCCTTTGGGTGTTTAGATGTATACGTGAGACTTGTGATGCCCAAAATTCCAATTTCTGTGCACAATAAGATTTGATCTTAGATAAGCTTTTGAGTAAAAGCAGTGGAAAACCAAAGCGATGGGACCTAGGTCTTCTGTTCACACCAGGAACATCAATTAAAAAAAAAAACACATCTTTATTATAATGCTACATTCCACTAGGCCTCCTGTGAGAGTCAAGGAGTATGTTGGCTCTAAGCTTGAACATTTTTTGGCCTTTCAAGATTAAACACGAACGATGTTACATGCTCTGAGGTAACTCTCCTACTGTGTCTGATTTTATCATCTGGTTAGCTTATTCATTCTTAAAACTGAAGATCCACTATTTCTGGACAGTTATATTTCTAGGCTTCATATCTTGGGATCAGAGTAACCTTCAGACTAGTTATCAGTGAGTCGGGGCGGGGCTAAAGACATCACTGATCCAGATATTGGGTTACAGAGGAAAATGAGAAAGAAGAGCCTGTTTGCTCTCTTTTTTTCCTCATACAGTTGTTTGTGGGAATAATCTTTTGGTGAATAAAAGTATGTCAAACTACAAAACCATCTCACATAATTGGCCTAGGATTCTAATGGTTAACCTGAACGGTAGTCTCTGATTTTTTTATTACAAAAACATTTGATAGATATACAAATAGATGAACAGACAAATAGACAGGTAGATAGATATACAATCTTAAGAATGCATATGGTAGACTTGCCCAGTACAAAGTCTGTGCTTTGTGTGTGCTTTCTAGCATTTCTACGTTTATTTTATGGAGTGAGAGCTTTATTTTCATAGGTCATATTATCAGAAACACCTACCATACAGGTGCACTTTGTGGGTTTACAGCAACAAACTGTAATTCATCCGTTGCTGCACAATTTCAGCCACCATCAGGCATCACCGATGGATCTCAGGCTGCTGAGATTTTTAAATACTTAATCTTCTGGGTTGCTCCACCTTGCAGGTGTACAGTTGCAGACTGTAGGTCATCTGTTGATGAACAGGTTGTGTTAGCCATCCTCTAGTCCTTAATCAAGGGTGAATTTCTGACCACAGAGCTGTCCTTTGCTGCATGTTTGTGGGGCACTGAATCCACTCTCCCAGTAGAAGTGTAAAAAAGCCATGGGGAATCAGAGTAGGTGGTTCATTATAATTATCTCCTCCCAGTATTTTGTGCTTTGAGAGAGAAGCTGTAATACTGTAAATGCATTAAGCAATGACGCAAAGTAGCAGCAACCACTCCTTTGAGCAAAAAAAAAAAGTGTTCCCCTCACTGCAATCTTTTAATGAAGCAACACAGAAATGTGAACCCCAGTCAACATTCATTTTGCATTTGCATTTTTTATTTAGTACTGTTATGTGGAAGCTTGTAGTTTGGCATGTCTTGTGTTTGCATGTTTCTCACTCTGTGTGTCTCACCCTCCCCTCGTGTGCCAGTATTAATTATGTGAGGAACCCTAACAACAGGCCAATCAGAACTCCGACCACTGGCCTCTCAGAACCATAACCACAGGCCAGTCAGAACTCCAACATCTAGCCTGCCAGATTGACCTATTGGAATCCTACCCACAGGCCAATAAAAACTTCAAATGCTAGTGTCTCAGAACACTAACCAGAGGATAATCTAAACACCAATTGGAATTCAACCACAGGCCAATCAGAACCCTAACCACAGAATAATCAGAATTCCAAACACAAATCACAAATCAAAAATAGGGGAAATCAGAGGTCCATCAGAACACCAACCACTGGCCTAATGGAACCCATTTTAATCTGCATTATCCTATCATTGTGAATTATACAGACTTGTGTTTGCCTCACAGGAATATTATATAAAAGAAAAGTGGCATTTCGTAGATCAAGACAGAGATATATTGTAGTGATCTCTTAGTCCAAGAATGGACTTTAAATGTAAATAATGGAAAATTACAATATCAATTCTAGAAAAACTACTATGCTAGTACTGTAATAAAAACTAGCAGGTAGTAGGAATAATTCTACTTTACACTTTGTTTCTCTGGTCTTTAACCACAGGTCACTTGTACTGAACGTTACAAATCACAAGAACATGCTGTCTGCATCTCATTTTCTGATAAGGGTGAGTAGATCCATGTACGCTCTGAGGTATGAGGATGGGTTTTGATGCAGTTGGCTAAGCTGAGTGTTGAATTTCATCATTCACTTGAGAGTTAAAGAGCCTATGGTCTGTTCCATTAGCAAAAGGTCAAACACTGAAGTGGCATCAATATACAGAGAAATACATGTACATGTGAAATATTTACTCACTTCATTGTAAATTTTTACTTCATCCAGCAAAAATACAACTCGAGTTAAAAAGCAGGTCTGAAAACGCCATGGGATGCTAACTGCGGCAGATCTGTTTGGTCCATCAAACAACTGTTAGAAGAGGAACTCAAGTGTTAAACTCTACAGCTCTCTCTTTTTGGATGCCTTTGGGTTAAAATTTAGGGGCAATCTGTCCAATTTTTGAGTGGTTTGGTGTGAAATGCTACATTTTACAGAAACTCCAGATCAGAACAGTTCACAGAGCTAGTGAATGGAAATGATGTCTAAGGAGTACTACTAAAAGGTCCCTCACACAAAATTGCAATTCTCTGTTTGATATCCAAAACACACCTTAGCCCTTGTTTCAAGAACTGAAAACATTAATGATCCTTGAGTACCCATGATCCTGTCCTTCCTCAATTTTGGTAGGTGCTGATCCCTGCACACCGGGAACACCCCAGTAGACCCTCCTGAAGTTTTGGAAATCTTCTGACCCAGTCATCTAGCCATCACAAATTTGTCTTTTGTTAAAGTGGCTCAGTTTCCAAATCATCACCTTCAAGAACTGACTGTTCAATTGCCACCTAATATAACCACCCTATGACAGGTGCCACTGGAACCAGATAATCATTATGGACACAATAACAGTCTACAGTGCTGCAGAGCTTAACCATCTCTGTGACTGACAGTGTGTTCTTCATCATTAGGCAACCTGGGCTCTTGGCTGAAGCTGAAGAACACACATGACCAACAGGAAAATATTAATAAAACATTTGAACATACCCTCGTACTTTATTCATTGCTCACATAGATGATTAGTTGGTAAAGTGGTTTACAGTTAAGACTTGCAGCCATACAGAAGTCAGGCAGCAGGCCATAAATGTGCTATTCTCGGAATACTAATACAATAATACTGCCAAACAGTGCTGCATTCTCCACCAACCACACTGATTGTTTGGGACTATCATCAAATATCTGAACAGTAACTCTGCCATCACTTCTTCTCTGGTGCCAAAGTAAACAATATCATTCAGCAACTTCCCAGCCTCCTCACTAAGCACCCAAGAGTTAATAATATTATTGTTCACGTAGGCTGCAGCAATACCAGATAAAACTCTGAACTCATAAAGAAAGATTTTGCACAGCTGTTTGACCTTCTGAACTGTGGCAAACAGACTTTCCTCTCTGGCCCAATGGCTCAAATGGATAAACTTGATTGTTTGCAAATATTAACTCGTTTTGAATTTGATGTCTGCAACACATTCCAAAAAAGTTGGGACAGGGGCAACAAAAGACTGGGAAAGTTGAGGAATGCTCAAAAAACACCTGGTTTGGAACATTCCACAGGTGAACAGGTTAATTGGAAACAGGTGTATGTCATTATTGGGTATAAAGGGAGCATGGGCATCATCTACAGTCCATATCATCAAAAGATTCAGTGAATCTGGAGAAATCTGTGTAACTGAAGGCTGAAAACCAATATTGAATGCCTGTGACCTCTGATCCCTCAGACACCACTGCATTAAAAACCCCACATCATTCTGTAACAGATTTTACCACATGGGCTCAGGAACACTTCAGAAAACCATTGTCAATGAACACAGTTCATCGCGCCATCTACAAGTGCAAGTTAAAACTTTACCATGCAAAGTGAAAGACATATATAAACACCACCCAGAAATGCTGCTGGCTTCTCTAGGCCCAAGCTCATCTGAGATGGACTGACGCAAAGTGGAAAAGTGTACTTTGGTCTGTTGAGTCCACATTTCAAATTATTTTTGGAAATCATGGACATCTGGCAACAGAGGAAAAGGACAATCCAGATTGTTATCATAACAAAGTTCAGAAGCCAGTATCTGATGGTATGCAGATGTGTTAGTGTCCATGGCATTGTAACTTGAACATCTGTGAAGGCACCATTAACACTGAAAGGTACATTCAAGTTTTGGAGCAACATATGCTGCCATCCAAGCACATCTTTTACAGAGACGTCCCTGCTTATTTCAGCAAGACGATGCCAAGCCACATTCTGCAGGTGTTACAACAGCGTGGCTTTGTAGTAAAAGAGTGAATGGAGACCCCGGACTGTTGAGCAACTGAAGCTGTACATCAAGCAAAAATGAAAAAGAGTTCCACCTACAAAGCTTCAACAATTAGGGTCCTCAGTTCCCAAACATTTGTGTTGTTAAAAGGAAAGGTGATGTAACACAGTGGTAAACATGACCCTGTCCCAACTTTTTTGGAATGTGTTGCAGGCAACAAATTCAAAATGAGTGAATATTTGCAAAAACAGTTTATCCATTTGAACATTAAATATAAAATTCCCAGTATCTGGAAAACAGATAATTACATTCCAGAAAGGAGGCGATGCTTTAGATCTTAACAATTTTAGACCAATTTCAAAATGGTCATGTCTAGCCAAAATATTATAAGCTTTAGTGAATTGATCAAATCAAGACATTTTTGCATGTAAACTGTGTTGTGCTTGACTTCTAATCTGGTTTTAGAGAGAAGCACAGCACAATCACGGCTTCTACTCTCATTCTTGATTATCTCTTAACTTCCATTAATCAAAAGAAACCCTGTGCAGCCATCTTCAGGTTAGGTTTAGTTATACTTTACTTCCTTTCTTTTATTGTTCCTTTGTCTTTCTCTCTTTTATTATTGCTTATTTATTTATTGCTTATTTATTTATGTATTGCATAGTTTTATTGGGTTATGATAGCTTTTTTATTTATTGTTGTGTAGTTGTTGCCTTATGATTGATCATTTTTAGTACTTTTATGATTTTATAATTTTCTTTTATCTTAATTCGTAACGTTCGTGGGATACCGAACAAAGGAAGGTCAATCGGAATGTTGGGGTTTTGTTAACGAAATATAGGAATACATGAAACAGATAGCATAACGGGTAACAGGAGAGAAGACTCACAACACTAGACTGACACAAGGGAGTAAATATACACATTAGGAACATTAAACACGGCTGGGACATGATTACAAGAGGGCAGGGTTACCAATAGGACACAGCTTGGAAAGGGCAGAGACAAAACCAAAACAAAAACACGTGCTAGGGAACACGAGGCTCTATACATGACATTTATCTCATTTGTTTTATGTTATACTGTTATCTGATATGTTATTAAAAATGTTGGGGTGTTTCTTTTTTCTTTGACAATCCCCATTTTATGTATTGGCTCGGTTAAATTGTAAATGAAGGCCTCCCTCAATGTACTCAGAGTTTAAATAAAGATTGATTGATTGATTGATTGATTGATTGATTGATTGATTGATTGATTGATTGATTGAATCAATCATTCATTCATTCATTCATTCGTTCATTCATACATTCATTCATTCATGGAAGAGCGAACTGGAGTATCTGGAGAAAGACAGACAGACATGGGAAGAAAACATTAAACTCCTCACAATGTCCTCACCATCGATTGACCGACAATTGAAAGACCCTTGGAGCTTTATGGCACATACCTTTGGTGCCACTCTGCCACCACCAGCTAAACCATCAATCTCAAAATAAAAACACACAATATTTTGACATTTATGACCAAAATTAAGGTGTTGCTCTATACACTAAGTCCCTGAGACCAGTGTGAGAATTTTTCAGCTCAGTTTCACAGCTGAGAGTCACAGTTCCCACTACAGCTGAATGATAGGCTCTCACTCTGCCGTTTGTGCAACACAAACCAGAAACTGGTTAAAACTACAGAGATGAAAATGGACTAATGAGTGCAAAGCCATGTGAGTCTTTAAGTGAATTACAGAGTGTTCCGTCTCATCACCTTTCTACTTTCTCTCCCCCTCACCTCAGTTGAGGTGCTGCTCTTATTCTAGTAGCCCCCAGAGCACACCATATCTGGTTATGGGGGAACTACTAGTACCTATGCACATAGTCAGACAATTATAAACAATTATAAACTCTGCTTACATAGCTTACATAACTCTGCTTACATGTAAATCTTACTTAAGTCCTACTCCTCCAGGTAAGTAAAAGCTGAGAGTTTCCATTTTTACTCTTTTTTGTCCCCCAGGTGAGTGAATGCAGTCTGTCATACAGATCAGGTTATACACAGGTGAATATAATAGTACACAGGTAAGTATAGCAGTATACCAAACTGGTACTGTGTGCAGGGATACGTCACATCATCACACTCCACCTTGGAGACCCAAAAAATGGCATTTTCTGGGGACAAGAGATGAAAAACCTCAATAAAAAAATGCCAGGAACAAAGTCTTTCTACAGCAATGGTCTGTAACCCTCCTTCTGGAGATCTAACTTAATTAAGGTGTCTGCATGTCAATCTCTGATAAGGGTGAGTAGATGTATGTATGCTTGGAGGTATGAGGATGGGTTTTGATGCAGTTGGCTGAGTGTTGAATTTCATCATTCACTTGAGAGTTCAAGAGCCTATGGTCTTTTTCAGAAGCAAAAGATCTAAAACACTGAAGCTGCATCAGTATACAGAGAAATACACGTACATGTGAAATATTTACTCACTTTATTGGAAGTTTTTACTGCATTGTGGCAACGTCCAGCAAAAAAACAACTTGAGTTTAAAAGCAGGTCTGAAAACTCCATGGAATGCTGACTTCCCTAAATAACTACAGCAGATCTTTTAAATCCATCCAACAACTGTCAGCAAAGGAACTTGAGTGTTAGACTCTATAATGTTCTCTCTTTTGGGATGTCTTTGGATTAAAAATAAGGGGCCGTTTGAAAATTTTCTCAATTTCTGTATTCACTGGTTTGGTGTGAAATGCTCCTTTTTGACCTACCAATCACACTAGGTCCCTGAGACCATAGGTACAGTGTGAGAATTTTTTTCAGGTGTTATGGGGTGCAAACCAGGTTGGAATTAATTTGTGAAACCAACCGGGTTGGTTGTGACCGTCAGTATGTTAAGTTTTCGCAGACTCAACTGCCAACAAAGCAGATAGGTTCTGAGCTGGTTTTGAACCCAGGCTGCTGAGATGAAGGTGTTACCACTGCACTATGGGAGTGAGAGGGGCTTATGGGCTGATATGGTTTGAGTATTGTGAAGTATTTAGTGTGTACTGAGAATTAAGTGGCAGATCACGGGAGCAGAAGACGCCAGCGATCTGATAATGAAAACAAGAAGGAGGGCAAACACGTGCTGTAATTAAGTAATTAAATAAATAAATGCAAGTAAACAAAGAGAGGAATGTGTCGTACGTAACGTAAATTGCCTTGTTTGGAGGGAGGACTAGAGGACAACACCACTCCTGCAGTTTGCAAGGAGGAAAACCAAAGAAACAAAAAATGGAGTTCAGGCTCCTGTCTTCTTAGAGGAGGAAAGGAAGGACAGATCTCTCCCAATTGTGGAATGAGAGAGATGGAAAAAAAAGGATTTTTTTTCTTTTCTTTTCAAGGGGAGGAATTCACTCCTCTTTTGGAGGAGGGAGAGCAGAGAGGAATACCAGATAAAACCGGTGGCGTTCAGCTTAGATTCATCAAGCAACCACGTGAACGGTAAGAAGCTGGATGCTTATATAACCACAGTGCACCTGATCTCAATTGTGCTGATTACTGGTAGCCGGCCGCCCCCTGGTGGCTGGACGGCAGCATTGCGGGTCGCTCCTTACATCGGGTCAGTTTTTTTTTCAGATCGGAGTCAGTTTCCACTACAGCTGAATGATGGCTCTGTTGTTGAACATTAAAATCTAACATTCAACAGATGATAATCAAGAAGATATAGCTGAAAACAAAATTAGCCTTACCCTCAAACATTTTCTGAGGTTCTTTTCACAAAACTGTTTGCAGAGTTAAAGAGTTAATGGAAATTCAGTTGTAAATGTTTTATAGTAGCGATAGCCAATCCTGGTCCTGCAAAACTCCAGGACCAGCATCCATCACACCTAATACACCTGATACAGCTAAATAGCTAATTAACAAGTGTCTTGCTTCATTTGCTGTTTTACAACAACCACCTCAAATCCAGAGTGATGGAACTTTTTGCTACACATTGCAATGTATACCAGCCTTCTCTGCTGCCATGTAAGATGACTAAACCAGGACTTCACAGTGTGATTGTTTGCATCTTTCCTACTTTGATGTATTAAAGCAAGATTACCTACATCAGTAATACATGCAGAAAGGTTTGTGATTTCCAGAAACACAAATCTGATTTGATCACTTGAAAATAACTGCGGAAATAATTGCGGAAAGTAACCAACAGTTTTGATTTGACAAATTAATCCGATTTGCCTGCAGTCTGAACCTAGGCTTTGATCAGGAAACTACTTAAATGTGCAGGGCAGATGGTCCTCTATGACGAAATTTTGGAATATCTGCTTTTTGGCACTTTTAGTTACTATTGCTCCTATTAATTTAGCTTACTGAACTAATTTTTGGTATAATACAGAATGTTTTTTGCTAAGGATGTATTTGTTGAGGGTCTCCATGCCCACTTTAGCCTTTAAAAGATCATTGCCTCGTCCTTAACCGCTGATTAACCTCTGCACTGATACAGATAGACCAAAAAAAACATAGTGAAACTACACACACTTATTTCTGTCACTCAAGTAGAAACAAAAAGTACACCAGCTCCACATTTCCTGTGTTTCTAACACATTGAAGAAAGGCCTCAGGGCTCCTATCTCTAGCTCACAGAGGTAAAAGCACTTTAGCAAAGAAACAATGGAGGGAAGTGAGTTCAAACTGCAGCAGAGATAAAAAAAAATATATAAAGTTCACAACTCAGGCTTGCTGGATTGACAAGTACAAAACCAAACCACAGACAGGAGCAGCAAGGAACACACAAGACTTTGATGTGTCTCCAAAAACTCTGCTTTTGCCTAAAATACTCACATTAAAGCTGGTGCTATTCAGATAGTCAAGCGCCATTGAGGTTCTCAGATTGTCTACAGATGGCAAGCTATGAGACTTCAAAATTTGACTAACTACTTGTGTGAGAGTTTCCAAAAACATAAATGGCTGGTGCATAATCAAATTAGGTAATCTTCTACCTCTGTGAGGTTTTCTATTTATTGAAGTCTTCATACCATCTATGTTCTTGTTGATTTAAGATCAAGAATGGAGAATTAATTAAGTTGCATTTATATAGTGACTTCACACACTGGCAAGAAGCAGCAGCCAATTGCACACAACATACTCTCTACCAGAAACGACTGTCCACCTGGAGGACTGCATTGAGCGCTAGGTTGGGGTTCAATCTGGACAGAATCCCAATTCATATCTGTGCATACAGACATACATTCACTCATTCACACACACCAGGACAAAGTAACCAGATTACGTGATATATGTTTTTGGATTGTCTCCAGAGGACACCCACACAGTCACAGGGAGAACATGGAAACTCTTTATAGTCATGATGCCAAAGGTTTCATGTAGTGATACTATCAGTGTAAAAATACTATCAGAGCTGACAAGCATATGGATCCATAAAAACATATTTTATGCAAATTGAACCAAACATGTAAAGGACTTCACACACAGATGTTGAGATACCATTTCAGTTTAACATTTTCTGTCTAAAATGTCCGCCTGTCAGTTGTCAAGTTTCCCTGTTCCACCCAGACCATATGTTCTGTCTGGGCAGCAGATTTTTGCTAGGGGTGATATTTAATAAATTCATTCAAAATATTAAGTGAAATCAAGCCGGTCACATCACATTACACAGGTGTAAGGGTAAGTGAAAAACTTAGTCTCTTGCAGTATTAAAAAAAAGATGTATAAAAATATACATATTATGTAATATAAATAAGGAATATATGCATTTAGGCCACACCCAATTGTGATTAAACTTTCATATAATAAACATAAACTTACTGGCAGTATATGATTACATACATCAGTTATTAAATGTATTAATGCACCAGTCTTTTCATTCTGTTAAAGCAATACACAACTCAAGGCAACATTATACTTATTATTAACATTATACTTTTATTATTAATCCATACTGATTTGAAATAGTATATAGTTGTAAATGATATTTGAATGGAATCTCTGGTTTCTCTATGCTAATGACATTTCATTAAATCCATCTGCATAATCTGTATTGCTGTTAACATAAAATAAATATCCTGTTCTACTTACAACAATCTGAGGGAATACAATGTCCCAAACACTGTGCACACACAAATATGAACCCCAAGCACGCAAACACATACAGAAGAACAGTGATGTTCTGGGTTTACCTGCAGACAACAGAATGAAAATTATTAATTCATAACATTACAGACTGCAATATGTATCTGCTTTCCTCACTTCAGCTCTTATTGTTTCAGAGCAAAGAAATAAGACAAGTTAACCAAAGTGTCTCAACATCTAAACACAGTTAGGTCATGTGGGGCATAACACTACCATGTTAAAGCAACAGAGCAGCAAAAATTCAGATGCACACATGTTTTCCCGAACAATCAATATGAATAATGTCTAAAGTTTGCACTTTACTTTTGATTCATGGTTCAGTACAGTCAGGGTTTGAAGCAGATGTGTTGGAAGCAGGGGAAATGGACAAGTGTAAGAATCTGAGAAATTTTGACCACATTGTGATGGCTAGACAACTGGGTCAGAACAAAACATCAGACAAAGTCAAAGTTTGCTGATTTTCTATTACAAAAGGAATTAATGGACAAAACATTATATACTTAGGATATGCTTAGGGGTATATTAAGGGTTAAGTTGACTTCTAGCTTCTGTTTAAAGGTTTGGTTTTTATGGTTAGAGTTACAGTAGGTTAGGTTTAGGCTACAGTTTTTGGTTTCTGTGTGTCTGGGTTTGGTCAGTAATTTGAGAATATGCACAAAAGCCAATCTATACACATTTTAGTGATGTACAAATTCTTGGCCTAGTTAAGTCTATGCCTTGACAAGTCAGAGCTACATTGTAGAGTTCTTTTGTTTTATTTAATTGTAACTTATAATACTAAATTAGTATGATAAATTAGTATCAAGAGCTATACTGTTCCTGATCTACCTGTCCGCTCCTTCAGGTTTCAGCACTGCCAATGCTGTGGTGTTTATGTAGTGTGATGGGTAGCAACATCATCTTCCCCGTGGCAAACTAGGGTTTGATTCCCTTCTTTAACAAATAAGAATGTAATCAACAGAAATGCATTTTTCTTGGAGAAACCAATTAGAACACCCCACATTTATTTCTTAAAATTTGAATCAGGAGCAGCACATCAGCTACAGATGATTTGAACATGGTTAGAGAGGCCTTTGTAGGAGTCTGTTTTATTTAAACCTCAGACATTTACGTTGGTTTGCTCTTGATTATTAAAGTGAGTGGGATCTCCATGAGAAAGCTGTTCCCCTTTCCACAAAATAAGTGAACACGTTCTTCGACTGTTATTTTTAGTTAAGTTCAGGTAGGTTCAGACCATGCCTTCAGCATATGATAATATGGGAGGAGACTGTAAGAGAGGGACAGAAAATAGGTTACTTTGGGTCAGAGTTTGGGAGGCTTCTGCTTGTGGTAGAAAGACAAGAACACTCTGATAAGTGGAGCCAGAAATGAGAGCTATCAACACACAGACAAAGTAGAGATGGAATTTTTGATCATGGGAGAAGGAGACGTTTCTGGCATGTTTCTCCTCACAAATTGTATTTAGTTTTTCATGAGGTGTCCTAATGTTTTAACATGACTCTATGTTGATTGTTCAGTGTATAAAACATGCTGCTCATTAACGCTGGACTCTGAGGCTTTCTGAGCCTGAGAGGTGTGTGTGGTTAAGGTGTAGGCAGAAAAACAGCTTTTATAACACAGCTGAGCAGCAGAGACTTCAAAAAACAAAGACATGAGTAGATCCGTGTCTGTCTGAATGTGAGAAACTTTGCCAGGAGCAACGTTCTTCACATGGAAGTTCAAACACCAGATGCAGAAAAAAGAATATGACTGTCTTTGGCTTGTGTTGAGTCACTTTTTAAGAGTCAGAAAGGTTCAGAGAGTCCTTTTCTCTGTGTTCAGTCTTGCACATTATGGTGTCATCTCAGTCTCACAGTCAGAAACGTCAGGAACAGATGGAATACTGGGGCAAGCCATTTGCTTTTTTCTTTCTTGGTCATAAAGCTAATGAAATGAGAAACGACTCTCCTTAGCTATCAATTAGCCAACTATGGGAAGTTGGGAAGAGGAAATAAATTTGACTCATAACTGGGGTGGGTTGCCAGGTCCAGTTCTGAAATGTATGAAATGTGACAGATACCTATGAATACCCCAATTAAACAGGTGCAGTGTAAGTTGGTTTTATAATCGAATGTGAAAATTATAGTTCCTGTTTGAAACCTTTCACTCTGGGATCCACACAGTCCACACATCTGGGTGGCATTTTTCATTCAGCTTTAACAAACAAACAAATCAAAGGGACATATTACATCAAGTAAATCCAAGAACCTTCAATAAAAAGACTTTGTTTTAAGGTTCTTCTCTGCAGCTGAAAAAACATGATAACATAATTGCCCATGCTCAGTTTAGCATCTGTTGGCTGATGCTGGGGATCTAGAGCTTTCCTCTGAGTGCATTGGCTGCCCAGTAAAGTTGCATTGGCAGTGAGTTCTTCAAAAATTCTTTGACTAAAGGCAGCTGTTTAGGTTAAATACTTGACAACTTTTTTCACAGGCTCTTTATTAAAGGCAGAGACTATTCCAAAGTATGACAACGTAGAGTACCCCTCGTTCTTTGCTTTGTTTAAGGGTTCTATATATGGATGCTCAAAGTGTTCTTTGCCTTGTTAAAGGGATGTAAATGCATACAGAACATCAATTAGCAAATCCACCTCATGGCCCACATGTTTAAAACAAGAAAGAATAATGGCCCCACAAGAAAACTAAAGTCATGTAAAATTGTTTTTGCTTTTTATTCATCAAGTACTGGCACTGAGAACTAGGGCCTGAACAAATACTGAAAAATAGTCTTCTTCTGTCCCAAATGTACCTCACAGACATGACCAGGAAAGATGTGTTGCTAACATCAGATGACACATCTAAAATACAAAATGTGAACTGTTTTAAATGTCTAAAAGTTCTTTCAGTATGTCAGCCCCCTTATTAACAATCTGTCTATTTATTTAGAACAGTGTCACAATTCTCTTCGTCTAAGAACCTTCAACATTTTTTGTTAGCTTATTGTCTTTGTCAGGCATCCACAAATGCATTGTCTCAAACTCATAACGTTTCATTTGCCGTGCTTATATTATATTTATAGTTTGTACACAATTGATCTCTTGATTTTTACTGGCTTACATAGACCCTGAGGATGGAACTGTGGACCACAAGAGACTGCTTCATGGCCCACTGGTGGCTCCTGGCCCACAGGTTGAGAAACCCTGGTTTAGAAGATGGTGTGACATACCTTAATTAGTAAACACACAAATAAACGTCTCCACAGTGCTGAATCATGGAGCAGCTTTATATCTTATGCATACCCATGCCACTTTTCTTCATTTTATTGCCAACTCTTATAAAAAAAAATGGCATAGAAATGAAACAAAGAAATGTGTGTATCCACAGAGATTAAATTGATATCAGTCTAAGTTCAGTGTTAATTAGTTCAGTTAGCTTAGCATCGTCTATTGAAGATATCAAACGTTTTTTGGATAAAATATTCAGGCTAGGGGTGCCTCCATGACCATGGTTCATAAAACTGGATTAGCTATTTAGACATTAAATGCAGTTTTATGATACTTGTAAGAAATGATCGTCTAAAAACCTGTTTAATACATTATATTCTGCCACATTTCACTTTTTCTGTCACTCAATGCTCACAGTTAAACATGCCATTCTGTGTTTGCTAATTATCCTAGCCTATAGCCCCTAACACAAGCTATTCCCTTAAAGTCCCTATAATCGCAACATTATTTCCAATAAAGTGCTTAGAGAGGACAGGTATAAGGTAAGGATTTCTAATAAAGTATTCAATCTGTGTATTTAATCCTACACGGCAGTGCTTATGTAGTCTCACATAGTTTTCTCCCCAAATGAGACGAACATAAATAACCCTCCTGAGCTTTTTCTGGTGGGTTGTCGGGTTTGATGCTTTACAGACTGGGCAGGATAAAAATGTAGCAGAATGTCTGAAAGAAACAAAAATTTGATTTGTTGGAAGCTAAAGTTTATTGATTAGTAACATTCAATTGATCATGGTTATGTCTGATAAGAAGCACGGCCTGGTAGAGGTCTGTGCCGTAGGCGTAAATAGCTTTCATTCCTTTTAAGGGTTTCTTCATTATTGATCAAACCATTTGATGTGTTTTTCTCTTCTTTGATGTTCATCAATTAAAACAATACAACAGGACCCATGAATCGGAGAGCAAGCTTCACAGATAAGTTCCCAAACAAAAGGACACCGAAGGTCAAAACGAGGATTATTAGAAGTCTTTTCATGCCTCGTTACCTCTGCTTTGTAAGTGCACTGAGTTCGCTCTTCAGAAACCCTTCATAACAAGCTGGATTTTAATTGCTTGCTGTTTTCTGCACATCAGATTTGACTACAAGGATAATTGGTGGTGTGATGTTTTAATTAACAAAGTTTTTACTCAGAAAAAAACAGATGAATATGTTTGACTCTACCATATAAAAAGTTCCATTTAAAAAAAATATATGAATTAAAATTTATGGTAACATATACAGAACTACTGTTTTAGCAGTTTGTCATATTTTGGTTCTTATTTGTATATATCAGCAAATCATCCATTGTAAAAAAAAATGAGTAAATAAGGAGATTATTTTAAGGAGAATGTGTACTTTTTTGATAAGTTCCCGGTGGTTGCTAGGATACTGCCAACTGGTTGCTAATGTACCCAATGTGGTACCCTGTGGACAGGGCTGCCCACCACTCCATGTGTGCTGACTACACCCAGGTCTATGAATGTGTTGGTTTCACTGCTTGGATGGGTAAAATATGGAGGACAAATTCCCCTGTGTACAAGCACAGTGTGTCTATTTGCATGTTTATGTTTATTACTGCATTTGTATCTTTTTAGCATAAAAAGTGTGCTCAAACCTCATTCATTCCTGTAGGTGACAATTCAAAAAAACCTGTTGCTATGTGCATTCACACATTGTACTGTGTACAACAGTCGGACAACTGCGGGGATGAATTATGATGGAAAATCATAACTGCAAAGCAAATATAGGTGTAATCATACTGATTGAGAGGTGTTAAAAATACACTGCCTGATGCCTTGTAAGATAGTGTTTAGGAGCCTTTAAAATGCATGGATACATACAGAGCACAGCACACCATATCTGTCTCCAAAATAGCATTCTTCCCCCACCAAGTCCCCTTAGATTTGTCACTATTTTATGACTCCCTCTCGTTCTATCTCTCACTCCACTTCTGTCACTTTTTCACTCTATCTCTCAGAGTGAAAAGAGCTTAACACACTGGATGGTGTTCCTGTGGTTCAGAGCAGTTCTGCTGTATTTCCAGTGCCATGCCATAAAAAATGGTTTTCACTGGGGAACAAAATTTCATTTCTGTACCACATTGCTAGAACATCATCAACCAAAGCAACTCCTTCAACCCCACTAATCTCAGTATAAAGTGTAGTGTTTGATTTTTAAATCCCTGTGCTTTGAACGAGTATGTAGAGAGAGGGCAAGGCAGTGATAAGCTGTCTCTCAGAGTGTGACCTGGTATAAGTCTTAGAACCAGAGATCTATACTTTACGGTCAGTTACACGCTGTTTTCTAAGCATCATATCTCAGGATCAGAGTAACTACAGATATGATATACATATCATAACAAAGAACAAGTCTTACCCTAACGATGATCATTATGGGATAAAATATCAGTGAGTAATCCAGCTCGGAAAACAACAAAAAATTTCCAAACTGAATTTAATCCCAGGGGGCGGGGCTTCTGATGCATCTGACCTAGATCTTGATTAGCAGAGTTCAAATTTCAGAATACAATTCCTGAGAAGAGATAATACTGATACATACACAAATAACAATATTAAATAAGGATATTCCTTTTTTTCCTTGTCAATCTAATAATTACAAATAACTCATCAAACTTTTAGCATTTTCAGCTCAAGGACAATCTGGATATCAATTTCCAACAGGATTTCTGATATATAAAATTATTTTACTTCTTATAAGCAAAAGAATATTTAGGAAGAAATACATTTTCTACCAAAACATGGTCAAATACAGTATATACTTTCTCTTCATATGTACATCTCAAATGAAGACAAACTTCAGTAGCCTAGGATCTCCTGAAAAAAAATCTATTTTTATGGTGAATAAAAGTACATCAACTATGAACAGTAATTTAATTACATGATTTCTTGGTGCTGTGTTTAGGAATTTGGTCCATTTACAGCTCGGTGTTGATTTTGCTGGATTGCTCTCATTATTGAACCATGCCATGATTCCTTTCGTTTAACATTCTAGGACACCTTAAATGAAGAACATTCCTCACATTGAATAGTATCACGCACAAGATACTGTGGACTGAATAATGTTTTCAGCATTGATTGAGTAACTAATCAAAATTTAAAATGCTTTCATACCACTTGATATTTTTCTTTATGATGTAGTTCACATGATCTAGTGCAGAGCTGTTGCCTTTTTATAAAGAAAATATAAACTTCTTTCACTACAACTTGTTCTAACAACAAGCAACACATGCAGAGACACACACACATAATAATAATAATAATAATAATAATAGATATTAGACCATGTTTAACACAGTTCAGTCCATGTGCTGCCTATCACTGCCTAATAATTTGCCTGTATATCCAAAATGTTTGAACAGTACACAACCCTACTGCAGAGACATCAATAAAAGCTACATTTCTAAACCCATTCTGCATCGCCAAATAGTTGCTAAAGTCTTTTTGTCAGTATCTTGATTTATCTCAGAGAATAGGACTAATCCAGCCAGCTGAAAAAAAAATACCTTGTTATGCCACACTACATTGAATTAGGCTCCTCTGGATCACTGTAATAAGATTATACTTCCATTTCTCTGGTTAAACAGCCAGCATGCTTTCATTTTCCTCCTAGAAATAGTGAATTACATGTCCTGGACTTCCTTCTCACTCAAATTAGAGGCAGTTTCTCAGATTGTGAGAAGAGAGAAAAGAAAGCAATTCTCCTTCCAAAGCTTCAGAGACAGAATGAGAAAAGCAGGGCATTGTTATATGGGTGAATGCTTACTAGCTTCTAAAAATAGAAATGGAAGGAATGAGGAAATGTTGAAAGAAAACAATGAATGAAAACAGTGCAGTTTTGCTAACACAATGTGAAGGGCTGATAGTAAAGATGGTGGCATCAGGGTAAATCTTAAAATCTGAATTAGAGTTCATCTAAAATGTACTGCACATATACATGAAGTATTTGACACATTCAAAACTGTTTATATCCATATTAAACTTAACCAACTCCCAGCTAGTGGTGTTGGATGACCCTGCTGTCAGGTGCTTTCACTGAGGTAGATATGTTGGATGAGGCTGCTAGCCAGTAAGCTACCACTGACCCAGAAAGCAAAGAGCATCAGTTCTAGATACAGAACAGATCAGTGGTATCACCTGGGATGGACCCACAAACCAAATTGATTTCAGAGTCCACTCCCACACCTGTCCATATTTGTTCTGTATCCGCATTCTGGACTCTAGTCTGGGCCCGAAACAGACCTTTATATTTCTGTGCTCCTCCGGTCTATTTAACACTAAAATTTTAGCACCAAGTATCAATTATTTACAGGACAACAGTAATAAAGGCAGGGCACAAGTCCAGGACAAGAGTGTACAAACTCTTATATCTATTTCACAAATAAAATTAAACCATAAAAACAGTGAACATGTACTTTAATATATTATTACTGACAGATGAAATAAAGACACATGACATATCAGTCATTTGTTGGTTGTTTCTACAGCTGTCCATATGATATCAGTTTAGTGGAATACTCAGATAAAACCACAGGTCAGCTGGCCAGTGTGTTACAACTGAGGTTGTGATGTTGGACAAGCCAGCAGGTATGAAGGGATGTTAGATCGGTCAGGTAGCCAGTGTGCCATCACCATAGTAGTTCAGGCCTGCACAGGGGCAGAGGAAAGGCCAAACTCAGGAATGAAAAGGGAGCAGGCAGAGAGGAGAAAGCTGGAAGAGCCTGAGCAGAGTTGTGCCTGTTTCAGGCCTACTGCTGTGAATACAAATGAAAACAGTGGGAAAGCTCAAGGGACTACAACTCCACCGCACCGTGCTTCAAAGTCACATCAAACTGCGCTCAAACACTTCCGCTGTGAGTTTGTTCCACCGAGATGGGGAGCAGATGCCAGACAAATGTTAAAAGTCAGGGAAAATCTTTATGGAATGATTATTTCATTTCTAACATCTGTACCATACTTTTATAAACAAAACAGCACATATTTAACGCAAAATAAAACCAGCCAACAAATATTGAATAGAAACTTCATAGACATTATAAATCAGGTTCTGAAAGTTCTAAAAGATATTTAACAGTAATATATTGTGCTACTGATTTAAGATGTCTTAGAGGAACACCGCTATACATACTACCATCGTGGTAGTAATAGTTAGTTAGTTAGCAGGCTTGGTTGATTCTGAAATTGCATCCCAGTTTTTCTCCTTATCTGCACAGTGATGGTAGTTCTTGGATGGTAGTTCTGTGGCTCCCACAACTCAGTTAACTCGTCCTCCATTGTATTTTATGGCATTTATTTCATTTATTCGTGGTTCATTAGCTGTTGTTGGGACCAGTTCAGATTTGGTCACTGTTCAGTGTTCTAGATTATGCTAAGAGTGTGGTTAATAGAAATCAAATATGTTTCATTATTCCAAAACATTAACTTAATTGTTCTTTAACCATTCTTTGGTAGAATGCTTTCTTTGCTTATGGTCTTGTCTAGCTGCATGACCCACATTCTCTTACAATTTAGCTCATGGACAGAGGTCCTGACATTTTACATTTGTTAACAATTTGCTGGTACAGAATTCATTGTTCTATCACTGATGGCAAGGATTTATGCTGGAATGCAGTGTTTTCCTTTCTCCAAAAATAATTATTTTCACTTAAACCAAAAAGATCTATTTTGGCCTCATACATCCATAAAACATATTTCCACTACCTTCCTGGCTTGTCCATGTGATTGTAAGCAAACTGCAGATGGGCAACAATGTTGTTTTTGGCAAGTAGCAGCTTTCTCCTTGCAACCCTGCCATAAACACTATTGTTGTTCAGTGTTCACTTGATGGTGGACACAAGAACATTTAACATTAGCCAATGTTAGAAATGCCATTTGTTGCTTAGATATTACCTTGTGCTCCTTTATGACCTCAAGGACTATTGGACACCTTGTTTTTGCATAATGTTTGTTGGTTGACCACTCCTGGGGAGGGTAATAATGGCCTTGTGTTTTCTCCATTTGTATGTAATCTGTTTGACTGTGGTTTTGTGAACTTTTTAGAGATGGTTTTGTGACCTTTTCCAAGCCAGATAGGCATCAACATCTCTTTGTCTGAGCTCCTCAGAAATCCCTTTTGTTCACACCATGATACATTTCCACAAACAGGTGATCAGACATTGATAGATTCCTGTTCTTTAAATAAAAGAGTGTCCACTCAGACCTGATTGTCTCCCATTGATTTAAACACATCCTAAAGGTTCTTTTGCCACTCTTAGATCTGTAATACTGGATAATTTATTCAATAAAATAAATGAGCAAGTATAATATTTTGTCTCATTTTTTTAACAACCTTGTCTTGTCTTGACTTGTGTGAAAGTCTGATGAGGTTTTATGCAAAAATATCTAAATTCAAAAGGGTTCACAAACTTTCCAGCCATAGAGAGAGAGGGAGAGAAAGCAGTGCTTTCATTACCCAGCTAGGGGGATTCAGTGCTGGAGATAATACGTTGCTGATGGTGAGACAGATGCACCTTCAGAAGTCCAATCAGAAGAACGTTTGGCTTCATGCCGCTTCACACTGTGCCCCTGCATACCAATCAGCACGTCCGAGTGTGTTTGCTTGCTGTTCTGTCTCTAATGAAGTGAGAGGTAAGCTCTCTCTCTCTCTCTCTCTCTCTCTCTCTCTCTCTCTCTCTTTGTCTCATCTTCATCAGTGAGGTCAGGTTGTTATGTTGGATGATTCTGTCAAACTCATCCCAAGCTTCATCACTACAGACATCCTCACAGCCCAAAACTGGGGGCTTTATACCCCTCTAGTTCACAGTCACTATTGGGCACAATGACCTTAGAGTCATGTGTTCACAGCTGCTCTAGAGCATCCTGTTCTATTAGTCACTGTTTTTCTATGGATATTTACAAGTTGGGTTATGGTAAATGGATTCATACATTAAAGGAATGTCCATATACTTTTGGTCATGCAGTGAGGACAGTTAGTAATTTCTGGTGCCGTGTCTGACCGTCAAGTCAACTCTGGCACCAAACACGTGCTGCCATCTTTTGACAAGACAATCTCTGACATGTTTTCTTGTCTCCTTGATGGCTGTCTTGTGTTGTCCTTGTACTTGCCTGACACATTTTTGTATGAATCTGTCTGATGCGCTCTCTCTCTCTCTCTCTCTCTCTCTCTCTCTCTCTCTCTCTCTCTCTTTCTCTCTCTCTCACACACACACACACACACACACACACACACACACATTTGAACTTGGTGGGGTTGTAATGCCTGGCAAATTGTGGCTCCTTGGACTTCTTGTAGGACTTTTAAAAGTCAGTGTGATGGTGATGTCTCTGGGGGGCCTCAAACATCAATAATAACCCCACAGATTCTCCCTCAAAGTCCCGTCACTCTCTCTATAGGACCTGAGGGAAAGAGGAGGGGGGAAAAACAGAGAAGCTTGACTCGATCCTTGTTTGTCTTTTCTCTCACATACTGTCTCTACGTACAAGTGCAAACCAAAAAGAGATCAAAGTAGTAGGATTGTCAAAAGCAAAGGACCAGACAGACGTGGAGAGAAGGACCAATGAGCTGATGGATGATGTCTCTATTTCTGTCTAGAAGAGACAGGAATGGCTTTTCTGTGGTTTTCTGTGTTACTGATTAAAACAATTGGATGCAGATTGTGAAAACTTTAAAAGTTCACTCTCTCAGTTCAGACGGCCATACGGTCTTAAATAACCCCCAAGTACTCATGAAGATAAGTAACATTTGTACTTTTTTGTTACTAAAAACACATTTTTTAAGACCCCGTAGTTTTTGAAACATCTTTGAAACCCCCATCTTTGAAACATTTTAAAATGGTAGTAAATGTATTAACATTAAACTTTTATTTATCATATTTTTATTTATTTACTTTCTGTATTGTGGTGCAACAGTGAACATTCCACAAAAATAATCTGCATGTGCATAGTGACTTAATAATGTATCTAAACAAATTGAATATTTTCACTTGAAAAAGTGTTCAGAATTTACTGCAATTCATTACGTGTAAAGTGACACATTTCATACCTTTGTTTGTTTTTGATCTGTTTGGCTTTTAGATAATGAAAATCAGAAATCCAGAATCTTAAATTATAAGAATATTAATTTCAAGTAATTTCAATGTCTAAGCTACATTTTCAACTTGGCTGTTGGAGTAATGTCACACAAAACAAAACATTTACTACATACACTCTTAGAAGTGATACATAGGGGTTCATTAAGCAACCTCATAGAAGAACCATTTTTGTAAAAATGTGTGTGAAGAACCATTAAACTGGTATCAAAGCTGGCTATTCTATCAGAAAGGTCACTAGTTGTGAGTTCACAAAGGAATGATGAATAGTGAATTATTATTAATATGATACTCACAGGCGTTGTTGTGTTTACTTGACCTAACAAAGTCCAAAATTCATATTTTTTCTTTCTATCAGTCCTTCTGAACAAAACACATTGATAGGCAACATAATATCCAAACATATGTAATAATACTAAAGTTCACCCCAAGAATTTCATACTAAGTGCATGATTTTCACATAATACTTTTCCATTACAAAAGGAATTTAATAACATTCCTAATAATAATACATTTAATAACTGATGGTCAAATTGGCAAGAATCTCACATTCTACACTGGGGCCATGTTTAGGGTTAGGTTTAGGATAAGGGTTTAGCCGACTAGCTTCAGGAAAAAGTGCATCCAACAAGTACTGAAACCTAGGCAGAAAAAAACTTGGTAGCTCAAAGAAAGCACTGATGGACCCTGTACATTGATGTATTTGCATTGTGAACATGCTCCACCGGAGCTTTACTTCCAGAGAACTCACATGCTACCGGTACAGTTCAATTACACCACCACTAGAGGTTGAAATGGACACAGTAACAAGAGCAGCCTGTCCATGTCTACAGAAAAAAATTGGAAAATGGTTGTGTGGAAATGAATTGTGATTGTTTTCTGTGCGTAAAGGTAAACATCCACAAGTGACAGAATGAGACACCAAAACTGGCATGAGCAGCCCTCGAATTACACACCCTGCTATCCCTCTCCAAATTCACATTGCTGAAACCATGCCCGAGTGTCCTCGTCTCCATCTTAGCACAGCCTCGTTGTGTTCTCTCACCTGAGAACATGGGCTCTGCCAAGCGTCCCGTGTGCAATTCAGATCAGACAGGAGCAGTTGTGGCACCTTGTCGAGGCAAATTCCTTCACAGATCATTACACACACTCGTGCGGAACGCTCTGTCACCGAGAGTGTGAGCGAGTGCTTATAAATGTATGATAAATGAAGGAAAGGTGAGGTTGGCTTTGCTTTTATGCTGCACGCTACAGCAGAAGCTGTTACCATCAGGATAGAAGCAGATGTGATGGAGACAGCTGCTGATGAACATTACTGATTCAACAGTGACACGGACTCATGCAAGAAGCCCTCATTTGATCAAATGTGAGAGACAGAGAAAGAGACTCTCGTAGGCCTCAACTCTAGGCCATGAACATAATGCATTTGCAGTGCGGCCAGTAATAAACTGTTATATTGTCTGCTTCAAATTGCTATATTGTGACCTTTCAGCTGCTCTAAGAGAGACAGTTTTGCCCAAAGTCATCTCACACCCTCTGCTGCTTTCTGGCCAACGTGGAGCCACATTTCCCTCTTGTGGCACAGCAGTGTTACAGCAGGGACTCATTTTACACATGACATGTAATACCCAATACATTCACTGACCCAATGACAGCTATATATTTTACATCATGTTCAAAATAATATATCTAAAATATAATTGAATTGATTTTGTTTAAAATGTTAAAAATGCATTTAACCTACTCTATTCAGAAGTTGTTCACTCCAGTTGCAGTGCACATGTGGGCAGAGGTTAATTAAAGTCCTCTCAAGACATTCAGTGAGCTGTTACATACACGGTACTACAGGTACAGTCACAGATATATTACAGATGCACTGTTTATTAATACACTGTTACAGAAACGCTGTCATAAACATGCTGTTTGATACACTGTTACAGAACACAGTGTTACAGATATGCTGGTGCAGACACACTGTTGTAGGCAGACTGATATACACCAATAGTTACAGACATGCTATTGCAGACACGTGGTTACAGACAAATTGCTGCAGATACATAGTTAAAGACACAATGTTACCCATTTCCACAGATATGCTATTACAAACACACAGTTTTAGATATGCTGTTACAGGCACTCTTACAAACATGCTCTTACAGACACATGTTTACAGACATGCTGTTACAAACACAAGGCAGTGTTACAGATATGAAAGCACAGCAAAAGTTTACCAAGATACTCTAAGATATGCAGACATACAGACACTTTAACAAACACATTGTGACAAACATACAGACACTATTACAGACATGCTGTTACAGACATTGTTACAGGCACACTGTTACATACATGCTGTTACTGACACACTGTTACAGATAGTTACCCACATGATATTACGGACATACACAAATACTGTAGCAGACACTCTTACTCTTACTCCTATTCTTTATCAGACACTGTTATAGACATTCTGTCACAGTGTTACCCATATGCCATTACAAACTCTCTGATACACCCATGCTATTATAGGCATAATTTTATAGGACACTTTTACAGACATGTTGTTATAAACATGCTGTAACAAACACACTGTTCTAGACAACATGGAAACAATGTTAAAACAATGCTTCAATAAATATTGTTACAGAAAGACTGGAATAAGCATGCTGTTGTAGACACACTGTTATGAATAAAATGTTAGTCATTTAGACACAGAAACAGTTATATTTGTTACAGTTACACTCAGATATTCAAAAAACACACAGTTACCATCATTTTTAATTCACTCTGTTACAGACTGTTTGAACATGCTTATAAGGCCACAGTGTGTGACAGGCTTTTGACCAGTAGATGGAGCTGCAGTGCTGCCTTCATCTCACTGCAGCCTCAATCTGCTCTGTTCTGCTAGAATGTAGGAAAAATCCTTTTATGAAAGACATGGTAAATACTGTCCACATTTCACAGGACTGTTATTTGACATTTTATAGTATAATTAATACATTCTGGAAATTAACACAAGAGCTGAATCAGGTGCATTTGAGCAGGAAAAGCACTGCAGGAATTCAGCCCAGGATGAAAATTACCTATGCCTGGGCTAGACTGGATAGGTGTTCCAATAAGAAAGTGACACCATACTTACATCAAAAATGATGCAGAATGGAAAAAGCAGGACAACATTAAGCTGTTGAGATGGCCTTTACTATTCCCAAACTTTTCTTTCAGGAAGAGTGGTTGAATAAACACTGAGAATTCTACTACAAAAAAATGTTGTACAAATATTTGCACCAAGAAGGAAATATCAGGTTTCAATACTATTCTGAAGGAAGAGAAATGTCACCTGGACTAAATTGATATGGGCAATATTTATTGAGCTATACACACAGAAGTAGTGTCTCTCAGTATTGGATCAGGTATAATACAACATGCCGGAGGTCTTGGCGTGGAGCTGCAGATAACCGTAATGGTGCTCTCTAATAATCAATGCTGCTTAATTATTCTCATTCAGTTCCTGCATATTTTGTGGTAGAGGTGGAGTATTGACAGTGCATTCAATAGTATTTCACATTTTTTCCATATTCACACAAAAGCCATACAATTATATATGTAAACTGTACATTTGTTTCTTAATTGTATTTTTTCTTCTGCTAACAGGTGTTTATTTCATTATATTTATAGCATATCTTGTTTTCTGTATTTTGTATAATTTGCATATTTGTCTACTTACTGCTCTTTATCTACTTACTGTGTATTCTGCTGAAACAGTGCAATATTATTACAAACATGCTGATACAGGCACTATACATGCTGTTACAGTCATTCTTACAGGCACACTGTTACAGACATGGAGATACCAATGTGCTGTTACAGACATGCTAACACATGCTGTTACAGATACATTGTTACAGGACATGGTTTTACAGGATATTGTTACAAACGTGCTGTTACACAAATGCTGCTTATGACAGTCCACTCTTACCTGCAAAGGGCCGGTGTGGCTGCAGGTTTTCATTCTAAACAACCACTTGTGACACCTAATCTCACTTATTTAATCAACAGACCAGTTTTCAAACAACTGATCCAATTAGCTGGAATGCAAACCTGCAGCCACACCGGCCCTTTGTGGATAAGATTGGACACCCTGTCTTAAGTAATGTTGGGCTGTCAAAGTGCCTGTAATGAAGACCAAAGGTGATCTGGTGTCATACAAAATCGCACCCCACACCATGAAACCAGGCCTTCTGGATGTGTGACGTGTGAAAACAAACTGTTGACATTGTATGTAAATGCGCTTGTTTTTTGTTTTTTTGTATTTGTATTTGTATTTGTATTATTCATTCTCAGGGGTGGCATGGTGGCACCAGGGGTCTGGGGTTGTGGGTACGAAACCCCACTCAGGTCACTGTCTACTGATCTGCCTGGGTTCCTCCAGGTCTTCCGGTTTCCTCCAGCCTCCCAAACAGTATGTGAACCCCTAGGTGTGAGTGTGTGGTACCCTGCGATGGACTGGCGTTGACACGAGGGTATTCCTGCCTAACACCTAATGACACGATGTGGACTCTGGATCAACCTTCACCCTATTCAGGTAGGGGCAGATACAGTAATGGCTGACTGATTTGTTCTCATTTCTATTCCTATTCTGCACCTTCCTCACTCATTTGTTCATTCAAATACGTCATACCATTATTCAGCCACCAGATGGCGTCTCTGTGCCTCAGTTGGTTAAGCCCTAAAAGAGAACACAGTGAGGTGTATATTCAGACGCTAGGGGGCGCTCGAGCGAGACTAAAACGCATGGGTTCGTATGGAGCTCTGGTGCAAAACCTTTGTTCGTACACGATTAATGTGTCTTACGATTTCTCACCTTAACTCTCCCTGGTCGACGCGCCCTCTATCGGCTACTGTTGGAAGTTGCAGGAGGAAATCATGCTGGTAGGATTTCTGGGATTTGTAGTCCTTTTTCATGCCTGCAGTGCGAGTCCCGCCCCTCGCTTTTGATTGGATGCTGCTGGTAGTGTTTAATGGAGATACTGGCGTTGCTGTGTGTCAGACACGCATGCACGCTCCTCCCACTGTGGCCCCCCTTGTTTGTGCCCCCCAGCACCCTCCCACCCCTCGGTATCTGCCCCATCCCCCACTCTCTCTCCCTCTGTCTCCCTCTCCCTCTCTCTCTCTCTGTTTCCATCCCGCCTGCGTGAAAAAGGAGAGAGCCTGAGATCACTGGAGCCTGTCGAAGCCGCAGCAGCAGTCAGGCTGCCGGAGCTACAGCTTAAAGCCTTCAGAGAAGGAGCTACAAAGGAAGCAGAGACATCTACTGCCCCCAGATCTGCCCCAGCTGGTGAGTTAGCTCGTGCATGCTGTGGTTTTCACTCTTCTTTCTTTGCATGAACCCTCCCTTTCCTGCTGTCCAGGAGAGAGAGAGAGAGAGAGAGAGGCTGGTTTGTTGGTGCTTGCTGCTCCTCAAACACCAAAGCCATGGTGCTGTGGAGCATGGAGGGAAGGTGAGTCATGGGACGCCTATGAAGGCTCTGAGCAACCCCTAGCATGGTTCTCCATATCCACCTTCCATCCTTCTAATAGGATGTAATGGATGGAGATGAAGATATGAGGTCATTAAAAAGGATGCACTCCTTCACCCTTCCACTCCATCCATAATTTCACTCTTCACTGGGGTCTCTCAAAATGGGGTCAGGGAGGGTTTGAATGTGCTGAGCTTTTTAATTTATAAGACAAAACCATGGAGAGCAACCACCAGGCCCAGATCTTTAGTCTCCATGGCTGAGAGAGAGAGAGATCAGGAGTGACTGTGGCATGTAGAGTGGAGGGCCCATCCAGTCAGCGCTGTGCTGAAAGCTCAGCAGCTTTTGTTGCTGCCACAGTTTGAGTGTAACCCATGCTGTGTCCCTCATCACAGCTCAGCCACTTTCACTGTAGGGGCAGATTAGAAGCCACAGCATCATAGTCTAGGTTCTGGAGGTGGGGGTTTAGGCCTGTAGCGCTCCATTTCTGTGCAATAATGTTGACGCTGCCGGGAGAGAGGGGGTTTGTGCCAAGATGGGACAGAAATAGTTCTTTTGTTTTCATTGATTCACTCTGCATTGCACTGCAGTGTTTTATGGCACACGGAACCCGGCAGGTCTAGAGCAGGATGGGGTATTGTACTGATTGTGTGGTTTTTGGATGTGGCTGATGTTTGTGTGCACATTTGTGAGCATAACTCAATTGATGACCATCTCAAAGATAATCTGTATCATCCAAAGAAAAACATGCACCTCTAAAGTGGGCACTTTACAGGAGAAGGCAAAACTGGCCTTAACCTTGAATGGAAGTGAGGGTAAAATAAGAGCTGATTTGACGAATTTTACAGCAATTCTATTGGTCTGTTCATCCAGAATTCTGTACACAGTGTACAGAACAGCGACGGGGTTCAAACCACTGAGAACACAGAAAATGGAAATACTTGGTTTTCATTGGATAGCAGCAATATATATATATATATATATATATATATATATATATATATATATATATATATATATATATATATGTGTGTGTGTGTGTGTGTGTGTACACATAAATGTGTGTGTGCTGTATAAAATTACTATTTTTTACAATTTATCTCAGTAATGAGTGTATTTACTGTAAACCCCCCAGATCACATTAGAACAAATGCAGATCAATATGAATACAGCTGTATAAAGAATTCCTCATTTGGAAGAAAGTAGTTGAGATCTTGTGAGCAAGTTTGAAGAACAAAGCTTTGACACTGTCACACAGCCTGTGTGTGTGTGTGTGTGTGTGTGTGTGTGTGTGTGTGTGTGTGTGTTTAATATCATTGCAAGGTCACCTGAGTTAATGTACTTTTTGTACGAATGTTATTTGTATTTATATGTTCAATATAATTGTATTACTGGGCAGTGAAACAGCTACTGTACTGCTTTCAACATCTAAATGTCACAGCAGACCTTCATTGAAAACCTTAGAAAGGTGTGCATCACCTTTGTGTAGCAACAATTTGCTGATTTTAACATGTTGCAACATCTAAAATCTTCCTTACGCTGTATATCCAAATATATAAATAACACAATACATCCACTTATAAAACTACCACTGTAATAACAATGTATATCCAACTATATAAATAACACTGTATATTAACCTGTACAAATTACACTGTCATAACACTGTATCTCCATTTATATAACCTCTATAAATGACTGTATAAAACACTGTATATTCACCTACATAAATAACACTGTAATTACACTATATCTCCTCCTATATAAATAACTCTGTATGTTCACCCGTGTAATTAACACTGTAACACTGCATCTCCACATTTATGAATAACTGTAGAATGCATATATATACACATATGTAAATAACACTGAAATTACACTATATCTCCACTTATATAAACTCCTATATAAAAAACATTGTATATCCTGTTATATAAATAGCAATGCATATTGCATACATGCTGTATATCCACTTATATAGATAACTGTGAATGAATAACACTGTAAAAAAGTATATTTTGATTAAATGTGTATATAGTAAGTATACCTGTATGTATAGAGTTGTATGTTTATTGAAATGCAAAGGTCAGTTAAAGGTCAGCTGATTTTTCCCTAGAATTCTTTATTAGACTTTTATTAGACTATCATTTATTGGGCTGTTATTCGTCATTGGTCCTGAGAAATGCTTGTAATTTGAGTGAAACATCTGGGGGTGTGTGTGTGTGTGTGTGTGTGTGTGTGTGTGTGTGTGTGTGTGTGTGTGTGTGCACGTGTAAATGTGTTCTGTCTTCACTGTATGACCCCGGTTGTGTCCAGATCTGCTTACACACTTACACACTGGTTTTGTCATCCCCTCTTTAGTGTCTGTTTGAGTGTGTGTTTTGTGAGTGGGCAGTGTGGTGGGCTCTCTGGGGGCTTTTGTAGTGTGGAATTTGGCAGAGAGGAATCCCTATTGCTGCTAATCTCATAGCCTTTTTCTTAATAAACAATAATGAAGTGTTAATGAAGGTTTGGGAGTCAATGAAAACACTTAAAAGCTTCACTAAGTTTGAAAAGGCTCATATCAGAGGTCGATATTAAATACGATGGATATGTTCTCTAAATAATAGATCAGGTGAAAACAGGTAAATATTGCTTTGAGTACATTCACAGACTGACTGCAGTCCATACAGTCTATATAAACAACACACAAAGTCATTTTTGCAGCAGCTTGGGGAATTATTTACAGGTGACTCTTGTTTGTCATAACTATGAAAACAAAGAATGTCAGGGAGCACATAAGAGAGGAGTGACATTTTGTTGTATTGAAAAATAGAAAATAGAGAAACATTCCTCTGGATAATGGAGATTTATTCAGTGACTTTATGGGTTATTAAATGGAATGTTTACATTGGTTTGATGTATTTAAAGAGCATCACGGACTTATTATTGATTAATGTTGAAAAACCCTGAGCCAGCGTTCCAACGACAAAATGTCCTAAAAACCAATTTTAATGTTTATATTTTTTAATATGTCTGTAAGACATCAGCTCTCGTCAACACAAAAAGGTAAAGGAAGATATTTGAATCATTGAGAATGGCATTCTATACTTTACTGCTTGGCAAAATATATCATATTTTAATATTTTTCCCAATTTCCCCCCAAAATTCCTGGAAAAAACGTCTCTACCCTTCACATCCTCCTGATGCAGCCATTGCTTTTTTTCAAACTGGGTTTGGTCCCCTGCTCCAAAACAACGTATTGCAATGGGTGTGATGGGCAACAAGAGCGCCATCTACCTACCCACCGAGAGTATGGCCAATTTTGCTCTTTCAGGCTCCTCCTGCTGATGGCAAGCAGCATGATCTGGGATTTGAACCTGCGATCCTCATATCATAGCATATCATAGAGCCCCAATATTAAATATTTTAATTTCAGCAAGGGCTGCTTTTTGAATGAGGCACAATACAGGGCAACCAATCAGAACACAGCTCATTCATTTGTCTGTCTTAAAAGCACAGTAACACAAACAGCCTGTGTAGAAAGCAGGGTATGAATATCAGCCCAGTTATAGAATAGTATGTAAAATAGATCCTCAATATATCCTAACACAACGTGACACTACAATGAGAATGGATGTGCAGTTCTGGTCATTTATTCAATAACAGCCGACATTTTTCCCTGCAGACATACACAACGTGACATACACACATCTCATGCACACACACGCATAAACATGTGTGCGCCCTGAGGGTGTGTTGGTTTCCCCAGATAAACTTGAGTGGAGGATGCTGTGGGATTCTGCCTCCCGGCTGCCGTGGAAACCCTGTTAGGATTGTGCTGTTGGTTTTCTCCTTCATTGTCAGCTGGTTTTGTGTTCAATGGCATGTTGATTTGCTGAAGCAGGACAGATTTCAGTAGCTGGGAGTCGTTGGAAGTCTTTTAAGTGAATTTAATATTTGATGCCTTAACCCCATAAACATTTGGCTTATTATTAATTATTAAACTTCATATTTATTATTCAGTGACTTCTATGATTAGGACTCTGCTCTTCTGTTTAATATAACAATATTAATTATTGTATTTGATAATAATAAGTAGAGGATGAAAGGTTTGTTTTTTTTGTCGCTGTCCAGTGAAAAACACGTCTCCGTAATGGCACCTTTACAGGAAAAAATCATCTTAACTTTGAATGGAAGTAAATAAGAAAAGTTCACAGTAATTTAAGAGTGTTTCTATTGGTCTGTACATCCAGACCAATTAACACAGTGTAGAAAGCAGCTACAGGGTTCAAGACCTCCACTGTTGTCCATGGTTTTCATGGAACTGGAACTGGATCATGGTTTTCTCTGCAGCATTATATGCCACCGTTCTATTTATGATGCCCAAACTTCATTATACCAACACATTTGACTTGAAAAACATGAAAAACATGATGGTTATGATGAGGAATAACTGGTTTTTGAGAGATGTTTGGTCAGCTCTGTTTACACCCTTTAGAAATGTTTATTTCTCCTAAAAACACACACTAGTTTGTTGTTTGAGCTTAAAATAATAAAGTATTAATAATAATTCAATTATACATCATCAGGTCCAGATCCAAGTACCTGAATTTGTTTCTAATTAATATTGAATATTTTTAGTAACAGTTTTATGTAATAAGACATTCTAGACTTTATTATATGTGTGACTGTTCCGTTTTAAAATGTAACCATTTTAAATTGAGTTCAATGTCATAATGTATTCTTACTGATGTCCCTGATCACTCAGCTCCCAGTTCTTTTAAAGCTGTCACGTAGCACACTGAGCAGACTGAGACAAAAGAGAGGCAGATGTACTCGCGGGGTTTTAAGGATTTAATAAAACAAAACATTGGGTACAAACAAAACGCAGGCTGACGCAAACATACACAGGCTAACAAAAAACAAAAACAGAGAAAGAAACAAAAGGACTAGCAAAGAAAGACTGAAACAGAGGAAATAGTACAAGGACAACGTTACACACACCTGGAACTGGATAACGAACAGGCAGGGTTACAGATGAGACACAGCTGTGAACAGGCGGAGCAAGGAAGGAGACAAGACCAAAATAAAAACACTGCGGTCCAACCACTATAATTAGATAACTGTTTTAGAGTGTGATGATCGTTAGCACTGGCCTCGTTCTTTCAGTTATGAAGGCGCTGTTCAGTGCTAGGTACAAACCAGAGAAAGGTGCCGTTCTTCCGCTGGTAAAGAAGAGTTTCTGCTGTACTTTTTCAGTGTTTTTCAAAACATGGTTTTGGCAGTGGCTGAAAATATGCAAATGACTGGAGGAAAAGCTTTAACACAGTCGAAGCAGCAGAACCACCGATATTATTCCAGATTTAACCACAGAATGAACCACGGTATGTAATGCTGCGGTAAAAATCACAACTGGATCTGTCATGAATTGTGATTAATTCATGCTTTGTGTCCTGGTTTAAATGACAGACCCATTACTGTTCTTTATTGATCCATATATCTGTTCATATGTAATTTGCAAATGAATCCACATTGTAAAGTCAGAATTGACCCAAATGTACACTTCAAAACTTTGAAAAGTGTGCTGATTGTCCAGCTTAATTGGTCCTCGTTTCCAGGCAGTGGTGTGTGCTGTGGAGTTGCTTCGTGCTTGGTAGGCAGTTGCAATGGTGTCCTTGGTAAGTGTGGTAGGTGGTAAGTAGTTGCTATGGTACCCAAAAGTCGACACAGACTTTTGTAGCCTAAAATTCCAGAATCTCATACTTAATATGAACAACCAATATTGGTCAACCATGTAATATTATTCATTTATTATTATCTTTTTAACACATTGCAAAATGTACGTGAGATATTGATACTTTTACCAAATTTCCCAGCACACACACCCCCCCCAGGGTCTCAGGAATGTGTTTTGTTCCAATGGAAATATCTTGGAAATTGCTGAATGTGATATTCTTGTAAGAATGGTCTCCTCTTGAGCATTTGCTGCATCCACTTAGGATTCACCTCCATCCACATCAACTCTCAGTACGAATGTGTGGGAGAGGCATAGTGGTCACATGGGGAGTTACATTGCTTAGTTTTGGGAAATGGACCACACCCTCCTCTCCTGCCTATATAAAGAACTTAGTTCCCTTCACCTTTGTGTCATACAAGTGTCATTCTACAGTCCACCACCCCAAGTCCAGCTGAACACTCCACAGGGTTGTCCTCCCTATGTGCCTTCACGTGAGGTGCATACCAGCAAAAAAGTGTTCAATTTTTCTTGGAACAGCCCTGATCTTGAGCCACTCGACTGGATTGTAATGTCCCTGTTTACATAATGTATGATTTTGTAGGCGTGTTAGCTTGTGGCTAAAATATTACATGAATAAACTAAGTGCATAAATGTTGTAATGTTGTTAGAAATAACACATTCGGCTTGGACAGACTGCTTGATACAAAACTATGTTTAGAAAAACTGTTCCTAACAATATTAAATATGCACCCCTCCTGAAAAAAAAGAGACTGACCAGCTTAGTTCTTCACCAGTATAAGGTATGTTTTCATTTTGAGCTACAAACATGACCAACTTGACCAAGCTAGATGACCAGTATGATTGAGCTTGATCATACTGGTTGACCAGCATGACCAAGCTGATCGACCAGTATGACCAACTCGACCAAGCTAATCAACAAGAAGCAAGGCCAAGCTGGACCAAGACTCAACCACAACACACTATGCCAAATAAGAACTGGTTAACAGTTAGTTGACCAACAAAGGGTGTGTTTTCACATTTTAACCATATAGATTATCAAAAAACAGCTTTGGCCATCTGAAACCAGTTATCTGCTCTTGAGATGGGCAGAAGTGATGGAACATTAAATTATATATATATATTTCCAGAATACACAAATATTCAGTAAATATTATATTTCTGACTGTTTTGGATATGTTTCCTTCTTACCACTTGCAGTAAGAGTGTGATGGTGTCCTGTTGATCTGTACAGTGTGCTGTATGTTAAATATGGAATCATTTAAGACGGAGCGATAGTGAGTAAGTGAGTATGTCATGGTTATTCTGGGTGTGGTGAAGCAGTGTGAACAGTTTGCTTTGTTGGTTTAGCTAATTGTCAGTGATATGGAGAAGTTTGCACCTTGTCACTGGAGTTCGTCACGGAGGTGCTGAGCATGGACTGAGATCTCTCCGAGGACTGCGACTCTCACTTACTTTCTCTTGTTCTCTCCAGTGCGCTCCAGGGAGGCACTGTAAGTTGTTTATTGTGGGGAATGCTGGTGCGCTAAACATCAGCCTAGCAGGCCAGAGACTAAAGCAGTCCGTGGCTGGGGGTATTTTTGGACTGTGTGTGGGCAGACGCTCAAAATCACTTTCTTTTCTTTCTGCTGTAAAGAAAACCGGCCCACTGGTTTTAGTCGTCCTGACCCAAATGAACCATTTTTTGTCCTGCATTCATGAGCACTAACCCCTTAAACCCTGAGGAACTACTGAAATAGGTGTACGTTTCAGTTGGCCAGGTCTTTTACTGCCCAGGCACCATCATATTTCTACAAATAGAAAGGAAATGAAATAGAATTATTGTTGAAAAGAATTATCATTTATCTGTAAGTGATTGATCATTTGGAGTAGTACTATTCCACTGATTATATGAAATATTACACTGGTTTCTATGGTTATTTCACATCCATTTCCATATACAGTTGAACTGGTTACAGAACACCTGTTTCCGTGGTTACAGTAAGCTCATTTCCCTGGTTACCTTATATGTGTATACTGATAACAGAGCATCCATTTATATATTTGCACTACACTAATTTCAATGGTTACAGTACACCTGTACTAGTAACAGAGCACCTATTTTTATAATTACACAAACCCATTTCCATGGTCACAGTACACCTGTATTAATATCAGTGCACCTACTTATATAGTTAAACTACACTCATTTCCAGGGTTACAAAGCACCTATTTATATACTTATGCTACACCTGTTTCCATGGTTACAGTACACCTGTACTGATAACAAAGCACCGATTTATATAGTTACACTACACCCATTTCCATGGACACAGTATACAGTATTTTAAAGACATAAATGTAAGTAAACCCTGACTGCGAGGAGTCATTGGACTTTTCCATTCCTAGCTTTTGTCGTTGACCACAGCGCAGTAAAATCAAATGTTGATTTTTTTTCTGAAATACAGCGAGAGGACACTTGTGGTGGAAGTCCAGGTGTACGCAGTGATGTACAGCAAGACACACATAACAGATATAATAACAGAATTAGACGTGTGTTTCCACCACTCAGTTATTCCAGTAACACCATGGTAACACACAGTCATACATTTCATATAGGGGTGGCTAATATGATAACAAATATTACCCCCCCAGCATTGAGCTGTGTTCTCTGGAATAATGATGCTTCATCCAGTAGTTTTGTTGGGAAGTTGAGGATGGGATGAGGTGGGGCAGTGATCATCCAACATCCTGACCTCACTAACTCTCATCACTGAATGAAACAGAAATAGCAATACTCCAGAATCTAGTAGAACGCCTTCCCTGTACAGTAGAGAGAGTTACTCGTACATAAGCAATGAATTATTTTAAATAATTATGGAAGAAACAGTGAATGAGCCAGTGTCCCAAAACTTTTGTCTGCAATTCTAGCATTTCCACAGTTATGCACCTTTCTGACCACTTCAGATCAAAGAATTAATGCCCATCTTTGCTCATGGTTAGATCATACGTATTCTAAAAAACACACAATTCATTTAATTAAACATCAAATATATTACATCAAAACAGTTACGACCAAAATCATATAAACAGAGCGACACAGTTATGATGTTGCTCTACAATGCCACAATGGAGATTATGGAGAGTATGCAGTATCTCGGGGGAAGACTGTGTGTTTACTCTGAGGAGTGGGTGTTATTTCATTTCTGGAGCGATTGGCATACTGCTCTGAGGCCCAGAGGCATCACACACACATAAGCACATAGATTCTTGCCGGGCACTGCTGGTAGGTGGGCTGTGTAAGAGCCAGAATTAGCATGTCCAACAGCTGCCTGTGTGAAAGTATGGGTGTTCCAGAGGTGCTAATGAGAGGTCGTTGTTAAGATGAAGGACACTGGGGGCTGGGCAATTTGGTTAAAGTACCAATATCTTGAGTACATTTTGCAATGTGTTAAAAAAGACAATAATAAATGAATAATGTTGTATGGTTGACCAATAGTTATGCAGCTATTTATAAAGCTTCTCCTTTAACTGGGGTTTATTTGTTATCTTGGTAAGCCACAAAAAATGCTATAGTATATAGAAATAAGGTATTAGGTAATTATATAAACAGAACAAGGTCAAATAAAATACATGTGTTTTGCATAATAAATTATTGCTAGACATTCATATAAAAAAAGAAACTAGTGTGCTTAACATGCTTTGAATTATGCTCAGTGCAGAGTGTAAGTGAAGAGGCAGGTTGCCATAGAAATGGTATGGTTAGGTGGTTTGTCTCAGAAATCATTATTGAAGAAATGCTCAGACTGCATGCCTCACAAATCAGACGCGATTACATGTTTAACATTGCATGTTCACTGCTTGTTTCAGTTGCCCTGTCATCAGCATTTATTTACGTGCAATCATCCCTGATTTGTTTAAAATGCACATTTAAAAAACGTGACTGAATGAGGGCTCTGGAGAGGTGAACCCATGTTCATACTGGGTCATTTGTCCTTTTCCTTACCTGGTAAACTGAATGGTCAGGAAACGTCCAGTGATCGGTTAGGGTTGGTAAGACTGATATTGTGGTAATGTTAAACAAGCAGTATAATGTGCAGGACCCCTTGCTGTGAAACATAAGGCCCGTGTGCCAGAGACAAAAGATCCTGACAATGTGCTTTGGACAAGTGTCCTCCTTACACAGGTATGATTATGAAAATCATACTTGTTTGGTCTGGTTTTTTTTGCACTACCTCTAGGTTCTGTATTACATTTTAGGATTGTTGGAGTCTTCTTTATACAGTTACACTAAACCGATCATCTACAGTCGTTGTGGTGCGTCTGATTCTAACTTAAGGCATTTTTCATAGTAATAAACATTTAAGCCCTTTGTTTACATATGCACCACTCGGGGACCATCATTTAGTGATCTTTTCAATTGTTTTTTCATTTTAATCCTGAAGTAAATTTGGATCATTTTAACAGCAGTCCCTGAAGCTTGATGCTAATTATCCAAACATTTCCAGGAAACAAAATGAAAGTCAAACTAGCATAACTAGCTTAAAGCACACCAGAGATGACAAGCAGATTCTGATGAGGAATTAGCAGTATTGGTTAATATAGGTTAAAATTCCACCTGCTTAATCACCAAATGGTGGTGTGTGTGTGTGTGTGTGTGTGTGTGTGTGTGTGTGTGTGTGTGTGTGTGTGTGTGTGTGTGTGTGTGTGTGTGTGTGTGTGTGTGTGGAATGCCAAATATGGTTTCATTTAGAATCACATTCTATACTGGAAGTATCCACCCCAAACCGGCTGCGTCTCAGCCAGATCAATGAAAGCTGGGACCAGTTTGTACTGGGAGAGAATGAGTGTTTGCCAACTATCCTGTAAAATACAGAATTGTCCCACGATTGGAAACTGAAAGACGTGCTCTGCACTGAACTCAGTGTGCTTTGTTCCATATTTCTGAGGTTGGATTATTAAAACAGGGTGTTTTGTATGAGATAAGCCTGCTGATCTGCCACGTTTCACTACCCAGTAGGAACTGGGAGATATGGACAGAAAATCATATCCCAGCATATTTTAGCTGGATGGCAGTGTACAATACCATATAAACATATTGAAATTTCTTTTTTACATGCACTAAGTCTTATGCCCCCTCCATAGTGTGTATGTGAGAGTGTGATTGGGGTTGCAGAAAGTGGAGTAGTGGAGGAGCTGAGAGCAGGTGATAGAGCAGAATGAGGGAACAGAACAGAGGTTTCCCACAAAATTTAAAAATTCAAAATCTAAATTTCACCTCAGCACATATCACACTGTGTTCAACATAGATTTAAATATTGATATATCGCCCAGTCTTACTACCCAAGCAGAGCAGGTGCTCCAGTTCTCAGCATCAGTTAGATTCTAAGATACATCTGATGGTGGCACGAGAATGAAAAAGGTGGTCTCTGAGCTTGTAGTCAGAGTCCCTTAACATTGCCATGGTGATTAGAATTGATCCTGCTGAAAAATCTGTCTCAAGACCAGTGCAGTCTGAGTTGTTCTTTGATGGTCAAGGACATTGACAAGCTGGTCATCCAGGAGAAAGTGTACACTATTGTGGTCATTTGAGATTGATAGGCTAACTGGTCTGTCAGTATTGACCAGTCTGATTGTCAGGGTAGCAAAACTAGTGGGCTATTATGGTATGGTATGTTCGATCAACGTGGTCATACTGGCCTATGTTATCTACGTGGGCATGCTGTTCATGCTGGTTAAACAGCTTGGTCAGGCTGGTTATGTTAGTTGATAATGGTCATACTGGTCAAGTTGGATGATTTGCTTGAATATGCTGATTGTACTGGATAACCCATTTGGATATGCTGGTCATGCTAGTGGACCAACCTGAATATGCTGATTATGCTTGTAGGCCAGCTTGGTTATGGTGGTCATGCTGGTGCATCAGCATGGACAGATAGTCATGCTGGTTGGCTAGCTTGGATGTGCTGGACATGGTCATGCTGGTTATCATATTTGTAGAACAACTAAACTGTCAACAAAATCGCGAGCTTGAGCTGAGCAGGCGGTTTATGCCAGTAGGTCCACTTGCCTTCTACCTTCTCCCTTGACATGTTTTGGTTGTTATGATGAGCTTCCAATCCAGTAGCAGAACATCCTCATCCATAGAAATGACTTGGTTCTGAAGCTCAGGTGATTGAGGTTGTCAGTTACGACTAAGATGTAGTTCATTAGTTGTGCTCCAAATAGCTTTAAAGCGAATGTTTACTTGTCATATTTGCTTCCCTGGAGCTTCATACTTAACCAGCCATTTGTTTGGGTAAGGATGTTCATGAACTGGATACGACAAAAAAAACGTAAAAGCAGTCATACAGACATTGGGGTGGATGTTTTAAGTGTAACGAGCTCTTTCACTTACACAAAAAATGGCAGCCCCCTTTTGTTGTCGTCATGCAGAATAAGGTGAATAAGGCATGTTTGTTCAAAGTGTTGCAATGCCAACATGCATTGCTGAGGGTAACTCTTCTCGTTCCGTTTCCCGTTGCACTGTGGGACAACAAAGGTCCTCCAAAAAACGACTAAATACGCAAAGTGCATATAGCATACTCAGCCCGGACACTTTTATAAATACATACAACATCCTTAAAAGCGAATTACTCTTACTAATTAGTATGCTGATGTATTTTCCCATTGCAAAGCAGCCTGAGCCCAGAGCTCGGAGCCTGTTTCTGGACTCCTGCCTGCACTTCATTATCTGAATGTATCGAATGACTCTTAATAAAGTGTCTGAGCACATACAGTCTGCAATAACCTGCGCATTACTACTAGTGTGTACGTTCTGTGGCGATGGGAGTAAGGAAAGTGTGGACCCATGGCCAGGCCCTTAGAGTTTATGGGGTTAACAATAGCCAACAGGGGGTCAATAGAATGACCGAGGGGGATGTGTCCTGTGCAGGCTGCATCTCAGCACACCCATGTTGGTTTTTGCACAATTGTTTGGATAATAATGGCCCATACAAAATGGTGGTGTGAGGCTGAAAAGCAGGAATGGAGGCAGAATAGGTCTTTTTAGAAGGTAAGAGAAAAAGCACTTACTGATCACTTAAAACAATGGCCTTTTTAAAGCAGGACACTCCCTCTCTTTTTCTGCTTTCACTCAGGTCCTGTGAGGGTGTGCAGGAAGAAGCAGGATGCATTGTGTGACTGTTTATTCAAGTGTGTTAATTAAGTGTCTTGGAGTGTGTGTGTGTCTGTGTGTGTGTTTTAAGTGCACTTTGAGGACAAACTAGAACAAAGCAGGAGTTACCTGCCAACAAAAAGCTTCTTATATAATACATATGGGACATATGCGACCTTACTTTGCATAAAAGGTGTGTGTGTGTGTGTGTGTGTGTGTGTGTGTGTGTGTGTGTGTGTGTGTGTGTGTGTGTGTGTGTGATTGCTTCTTGGCTTGCCGTCAGTGAATCCAAAGAAGCATATGCTAGCTTTCAGCCTCCCAGCACTTTATTAGAAAGACCAAAAGTATTTGGACACCTTATTTATCAAATGGTATCAAGAGGATTTAAAAGAGTGTTTACTCATTTTGTTAGAGTAAATGTTTCTACTGTCCTGGGATTTGGGAGCATTGCTGTGAGAATTTGATTGTGTTTACTGACAAAGAGTATCAGTGCGGACAGGATGTTGATCACCACCCCACCTCATCCCCAACTTCCAAAATGACCCCAAAATACAGTCGTACAGTAGTCTTATATGGCAGTAGTTCTCTACAGGGAGAGTCTATCAGTTTTATAGAAGAGCCGTTCACAAATATTAGGACATATGGTGTACCCTGTACTTCCACTCACTGGCCACAGACTGTAGCCCAGACTGTTGATCCACCGGACCACAACTGATTAGATCATCGGGGTGTTAAGTTAGTCTCTAAATGTTTACAATCATGGAGTGTACAGACTTGCAAACCAGCATAGGCAGCAGGAAATCAAGGCAGCTGCCTTCAGTACACACAGCAGAGAGAGTAGGACAGATGGCTATGTTTAGGAGGTGAAGGGCGCTGTATTAGAACTGTGAGTTTACAGCCAATAAAAATCCACAGAGCGGAGAGACAGGCTAGACGGGCGATCATGGAACTCACCGGAAGGGTGATGGATGAGCAGAACCAACCAGCTGCCTCACACACAGCATAATACAGTCTCTGTGTTTTTCTGCATTATATTATATTGTATACATGAAGTTATAGCCATTACTGTAGAAATTGCTTTTATATATATACACACACACACACACACACACACACACACACACATATATGCATGCATTGCATCTACACAATATGTGTTCTGAAACGTTTGACTGGTACTGTACATATATTATGCAGAAGCATTTTGTTAATAATCACATCACAGCATGATGACCATCTGTACGTTTTATTGGTTTTGCAATCAACCACAACATTATGACCACCTCCTTGTTCCTACACTCACTGTTCATTTCAATCAGCTTCACTTAATCACACAGGAGCCTTTTACAGTCCTATAATTACACCGCTGTCCATCTGTCCATCTGAATACCTTATTAGCCTTCTTTCACCCTCATCTTCAATGTTCACTGCAGTGACACTGACATGGTGGTGGCGTGTTATTGTGTGTTGTGCTGGTATGAGTGGATCAGACACAGCTCTGCCACGTGTCAATGCAGTTCTAAGAATGACCCTAATAATCACCCAAAATATTACCTGCTCTGTGGTGGTCCTGTGGGGTCCTGAACATTGAAGAACAGAGTGAAAGAATGCTAATAAGGTATGCAGAGAAACCGATGGACATCGGTGTAATTATAGGACTATAAAGGGCTCCTGTGTGATTTGGTGAAGCTGATTGAAATGAGCAGTGAGTGTAGAAACAAGGGTGGTTATATGTTGTGGTTGATTGTAAACCAGTAAAACAAATCAATTTCAGACAGTCATTATTCTGTGATTCGATCTCTTGTTTAACAACAGGCCACTGCCTGTTCACTACCGGTCAAAAGTTCAATAGCTGAATAGCATCACTTCCCTCTGGGTGCAACTGTTTGATGAGGAGTGTCTACATCTCATGTGTTTAAAGCAATATTATTATAATTGTACCTTAAAGTAGGAGCTTCCCACTTATGTTGATGGTATATATAGTGGGGAAAGTGGCATCTCACTTCAGAAGCTACTACTGTATCTTTCAGATTGTAAACAAAGGTACCAGAACAGTCTGATTTGTATTCATTGCAGTGATGTAAAAGTGCATTCAACTCTCCATCTGTAGAGGGCGCCCATGAGTAAAAGAGAATTCTTGCTTCTTTGATAACAGAATTTATTGTGTTCATTTCAAAACACACTGTTCACTCTGTCTGTATATGAAAGCAATGCTACACAGCCTGTTCGTTTTAAATGAAAATGAAAATTAATTTTTTTATCACTTCACAAAAACAAAATTGTTGTAAGACCCTTTTTCCTTAATGATTGCTTTTTGAGCATGATGTTATAAAAGGCAATCAAAACATAGATCATTTAGATACTAAGTGAAAAAAGGTTGTGTAGAATGGAAAATGATTTCATTTTGATACTAATTTGATAATGACTGGTTTTGACACTGATGCATAAACCCACACAGCACACAAATGTAAAATGGATTCCAGGAGGCAGAATACTGTAGGTGAAGTAGAGGATATGCAGTGTTGACAGAGCAGCTACAAAGTAAGAGTCACTTTTGTAGTATTAGGAAAAAAAGGGATCTAAACAAATAATAAATTACAATAATTGTCATAATTTAAGATGATTTAAAAAAAAAATATTTTCTACCTATTTATCAATGTATTTAATATTTATGTAAAATATAAAAATATATACTTTAATAATAATAATAATAATAATAGTATTAGCATGATACAGCTACAAAATAAGTCACTATAATATTATTAGCAACAGAGATCCAGATAAATGATAAAGAAAATAAATCTGCAATTATTTCAGTAAGTGATTTATTTATATATATATATATATATATATATATATATATATATATATATAATATGAAGGAAGTGTAATTCTCTCTCTCTTGCATGTGTAGGTTAGCTCTGTCCCACTGTGTGCTCTGTTCTCACAGCTGCAGCTCAGCGCCGCTCGTTTTGTCTCCACAGCACGCACACACACTCACACAGGGTGCTAGTGTCTGCAGTGGTGCTCTGTCTCTCACACAGGCCATCTCTTTAAACTCCTCACCATCATACATAATTCAGTTCTCTCACGCTCTCTCTCTCTCTCTGTCTCTCTCTCTCTCTCTCTCTCTCTCATATTTATATATAATATCGTTTACAGTGAGGCGAGATCGACAGACAGAAAGGAGAAAGCAAGGCAGAGGAGAGCAACAGAATACAAGAGACAGAAATAGCACAAGAAGAGAGAAAGGTAGGAGAGAAGAGAAAGGAGAGACATTGAAAAGAAAGAAAGAAAGTGGAAAGAGATGAAATGAAAGAGTGGGGAGCAATAGATAGGAGATGGAGAAAGGGGGAGAGAGGTTGAAAGAGAAGAGAGAAAGACAGGTTGAGAGAGGGAGAATGATAGGAGGTGTGCAACACCTAATTGACTTAGGTTCAGGGGTGCACATGAGCTGCAGATCATAACAGTTCCACTGTAAGAGTGTTGAATAGAGTTCTGCTGCTGCTGTTATGTTTACAGTAATAATCTGGACACGGAGCTGCAGTGAAAACATACAGACTGACCAGCTGTTTCTCACATGAACTGTGCATATGGTTGAACCCGGAGCCATAAGGCCACGCACCTGCAGCACCATCACTCTGGTGTGTGAGTGGAGAGCAGAGTTATATTAGTGGGTGATGTGGGAGTCTCACATGGACATGGGCTGAGTGAGAAAAAGAGGAAAGGAAGTCAAACCAGAGATGTTGTAAATGAGGAGACTGGTCACCGTTAAAATATGTTCTCGTAATGCTCAACAATGTCTGTTTATAGACGATGTCCTACCCGTCAACAAAAACAACTAATCAGCTTGCTAGTTGCCCATAAAACCCCACCCTTCAACAAAAAGTGTCAGTCAGATTGCTGGTTACACAGTGAGTGGAGGAGGGTCAACAATATTGTGGCTTCTGACAAAAAAAATACCGTATTTTCCAGACTATAAGCTGCTACTTTTTTCCACGCTTTAAACCATGTGGCTTATAATGAGGTGCAGCTTTTTCTTCTTATACATGTTATTTTCCAGTTTTTTGTTGTTGTTTTTTTTAACCTTTTGGGTGCATTTTATATTCCGGTGTGGCTTATAGTCCGGAAAATACGGTAATTCATAAAAAATGTAGCTGTAACACAAAATATTAAATTGAAAGATAAAGTATTTTTTTACATTTGGGGCCTTTTTTTAATTTTTTGCTGATCTGATTAAAATATGGGATGAATTGCTTTTGCTTTATTTTATTGCTGCCACTAGAGTTTTATTCCTCTTTATATTAGCAGAAAATGCCATTTCTGAAGAAATTATTCATCTTTATTATCTTTATTGTTAACAAATGCATAAAAACGTAAGTTAAACATTAAAGCTGATAGCTTCATAAAGGTTATTTGGTAATTGAGTCATAATCTGAAAAACTGATTACTCGTCTCATTAAACAATAGATTATTTGATTATCAAAGTAGTCGTATGTTGCAGTCGCTATGGCAGAGAGAAAGATGGAGAGAGGGAAAGAGGTAATGTCAGGAGGGATATAAAGGGATTTTGAGAGGGGTAGAGAAAAAAAGAAAGGAGAATGTGAGGGAGAAGAAAGAATGAAAGAGACGCATAAATGGCAGAGAGAAAGTGATAGGTAGTGTGAGAGTGGTATAGCGGTAATGTGACGAGTGTCTCGGCCATAAGTGTCACTAAAGCTAATGGAACGTGTATGAATGATAGACATCTTAAAGTGCATATGTGTGTGTGTGCGTGTGTGTGTGTGTGTGTGTGTGTCTGTGTGTGTCATGTGTGTTCTCCATTATCAGCAGTAAGTGATTACATTATAGATGCGTGCTGTGAGTGTCTCTCGCTATAATGGAGTGTTCGCGCGAGGTGTTTAATGAAGGTGTGAAGATGAGAATCAGCTACATTGGCCAAAGAACAGCATGAGGACAGTCCATTCTGGAGCTTACTGTGTGTGTGTGTGTGTGTGTGTGTGTGTGTGTGTGTGTGTGTGTGTGTGTGTGTGTGTGTGTGGTTGAACTGCAATGGTGGTGGACATTTTTTTCCATAGGTACACTTCAACTGTGACAGACAGAGTCTAAAAAAATACGAATATCACATCATATGATTTTTAAATAATAAACGTCCACTGTATTGCATGAAATATGTTTTTGAAACCGCTATCAGGGCTGTTGCTGGGCAACATTGAATTTCAGCTGCCAAAGATTTTCTATTGGGTTCCGGTCTGGAAACTGGCCAGGCCACTCCAGGACCTTGAAATTCTTCTTACAGAGCCACTCCTTAGTTGCCCTGGCTGTGTGTTTTAGGTCATTGTCATGCTAGAAAACCCAGCCACAACCCATCTTTAATGCTCTTACTTGGGGAAGGACGTTGTTGGCCAAAATCTGGTCCCATCCATCATCCCTTCAATACGATGCAGTCGTCTTGTCCCCTTTGCAGAAAAGAATCCCAGTGTATGATGTTTCCACCCCTATGCTTCACAACGTTCTTGGGGTTGTATTCATCCTCCTTCTTCCTCCCAAACATGGCAAGTGGAGTCAATCACAGAAAGTTATATTTTGGTCTCCTATGACCACGTGACATTCTCCCATGCCTACTCTGGATCATCCAGGTGGCCAGGTCACTGGGGAACTTCAAACGGGCCTGGACACCTGCTGATGTGGGCATGGGGACCTTGTGTGCCCTGCAGGATTTTAATCAATGACAGTGTGGTGTGTTACTAACAGTAATCGTTGAGACTGTAGTCCCAACTCTCTTCAGGTCATTGACAAGGTCCTCCCATGTAGTTCTGGGCTGATTCCTGACATTTGTTGTCCTTACCCCACAAGGCAAGATCTTGCATGAAGCCCCAGACTGTAGAAGATTGACCGTTGTTATCTTGTGTTTCTTCCATTTTCTTAGAATTGCACCAACAGTTGTTGTGTCCTCACTAAGCTATTATCCTGTAGCCCCTCCAAGCCTTGTGTAGGTCTACAGTTTTATCCCATGGTGTCCTTAGACAGCTCTTTGGTGTTGGCCATGGTGGAGAGGTTGGATTACGATTTATTTATTGTGTGCACAGTTGTCTTTTATACAGGTAACAAGTTCAAACAGGTACAATTAATACAGGTAATTAGTGCAGAGTAGGAGGCCTTGTAAAACAAAAATTACAGGTCTATGAGAGCCAGAATTCGTGCTGGTTGGTATGTGATCAAATACTTATTTCATGCAATAAAATGCAATTTAATTATGTAAACAAAGTGGATTGAACCGTAAAATTTTCTGGATTTGTTTAGATTCTGTCTCTCACAGTTGAAGTGTACCTACAGACCTCTCAATTCTTTGTTGGTGGGAAAACTTGCAAAATCAGCAGTGTGTCAAATACTTTTTTCCCCCACTGTATGTGATAGTATGGCTATCTGTTTTGTATGGAGTTCATAACTCCAATGAACATAGTTCCACTGCTCCACAAACCAGTGCTGGGGGGATTTATCATTCTCTAGCCCATGCTCAGCAGTGGGCACGTGGCCCTACGCTCATATGCTTACTGCTGCTCCAGAGCGTTCCATTCTGTTGGTCAGTGATTTTTATGGAAATTTTGCAAATTGTCATGATGGCTTTGTCAGCAACTCCCTGAGTTCTCAGTCCCGAGTCTGTGCTGAAGTTGAAATGTAAGACCAATTATTTGTAAGTACATCTTTCAGTATCTACTATAACCTGCTAAAACTGCTAATAGTAATTCAGTAGCATCTATAAATAAATCTGTAATTGCTACTAATGATTCAGTAACTACTATAAATGATTTTGCATTTAGTGTATGTGATTCTAAATCCACTATACCTGATCCAGTAACTGCTATAAATGGTTTAGTACATAAATTAGAAATGATTTGGTAGATGCTATAAATGATTCAGTTACTGCTACTAATGATTCAGTAAATATTGCAAATGATTCAGTGTTTTCTATAAATTATTACTTCTCAATCATACATTGTCTGTGACTGAAATGGATCCCAGTTTAGGTTTTAGGCCAGTAATGTCAGTCATAAAGTGAAATTCAAACATGATATTGAAGGAAGACTACACAAGCTGACTATAGACCAGAATGCAACTGTAGAATGAATGGAGCTGATGACATTTGTTCATATAGCTGTGATAGCTACAAGTCACTGGACGCTGTGAAGTTCAGATGTTTTCCCATGTAACCCAACTTTTAGTTAGTTCATTAATGGGGGAGGTCATGTTAATAAGCAAGGATTATTCCATGAACTGCGCAGAGCTTTTTGAACTTTAATTCAGAATTCAGTTTGTGTGTGTACTGCTATAAAATTTAATTGTCTATTATAAATGATTCAGTATGTAATTTAAATGATTAAGTAGCTGCTTAAAATGATTCATTGTCTATTATAAACGATTCATTAACTGCTAGAAATTATTTAGTATCTATTAGAAACGATTCATTAGCTACTATAAAAACTTCATTGTAATAAATGAAGTAACTGCTAGAAATAATTCAGCATCTCTAAATTAATGTCTACTATAAATGATTGGATAACTAATAATATAAGTATGTATACAGTAATTGCTGTGAAACTAATATTTAACATATATTGTTTTTATGTTGTCTTACTAATGAGAACAGGGTCTGAACACTAATGGAGTTGTAGTGTGTGTGTGTGTGTGTGTGTGTGTGTGTGTGTGTGTGTGTTACCGTAGCTTTAGCTCTAAAGGGTTGAGGAAACTCTGGATGAGAGCAGAGATGTCAGCCTCAGGGCTCCTCACACACACACACACACACACACTCACACACTGACTTTGTAGCCTTGGTGTTTAAACAGATTTTGCTCGAAGCAGAGAGTCAGTACAGACTGTGCATGATGTGAGTGGAGGAACGAAGGTGTGTGTGTGTGTGTGTGTGTGTGTGTGCGTGTGTGTGTGGTTTGGAAGTGTGAGAGATGGGACTGGGCTGAACCAGAATGTTCCACCTAATCGGGAATTGTGTGTGTGCTGTGGTTTCAGTGCGGTCTTCTGTTGTGATTTATAGACTGTTTATGTTGAAACTGAAAGTCTTTGCACCAGATGGGTCATTTTAATGCTGGTACACTAGCAACACCTTTGCAACTACGAGTGGGCAATATGCTGTGGGCATAGGACATTACAATATTTTATAATATTGTAAAACACAATAGTACAATATACAATACAATGTGTATGTATGAATGTAGTCAGTGCATCAACAATTCTGACCAGCTGCAGTTTTCATTAGAGAGAGTGTCATTTTAACTGGATATAGTGCAGATATAATCACTGTAGTAATGAATCATTTTGTTCTCCTGTCAAAATATTGTGATAAAATTGTGATCATGTATCAGGAAAATGTGTATAAATACTGTGATATTATATTTCAATCAATGAAAGAGGATTTATGTAGCGCTTTTTAAAACAAAGGCATTGTCACAAAGCACCTTTAGAGAAATCTGGGTCCAAGCCTCAATTGTGCAAGCCTACAGGAGACAGTGGCCAGGAAAACCATCCTCAGGCTTGGAGGAAGAAACCTTGAGAGGGACCAAGGCTCAAAAGGTGAACCTTCCTCTGGTCAACACCGTATAGCACAGACATACAGCACGGAAATGATATTTCAATATTTCTACCATATTGTCCATCCCTGCTTGCAGTCAATGACAACCACACATTTCTTCCATGTACACGGTTCTGCGTGTTACACATTATGTACATATTTACATGTTCTGTGGCCTGCTTACCCATACTCATATGAGTGCAAGAGCATGGTATGGTCCACAAGTGAGCAAAATGTGTACGAGCAGTTTCGCTGTGTGGATGGGTTAAAAGGGTTAAAGTCTTTAATAGTGAACACACTATAAAGTGGTCATTTGGAAAAAGTCCTAACATTAAAAGCACTGTCAGGTGACTCGAATAAACACTGATCATGTGGTTCCAATAGCTCCTGTCAACAGGTGGAAGTAGTTCTTGAATTTTGTTGTAAGTAGGAAAAATTAACAAGTGTAACGATCTGACTAACTTTGACCAGGATCCAGATGTGATGGGTGAGTCAGAGTCAGAGCATTTCCAAAATATGAGACAGATCTTGTGAAATTTTTCTGCTGCCAACCGTAGTCTCCACAGAGGTCCTTCAAAGGAGTCAAGTCTCGATGGGTCAGAGCAATTGGAGTAGCACGACTGGACCTATATAATATCAGGCAGGTGATTCTGTAATGGCTGACTATAAACACACTGCGGAAAGGTCACACCACTCTCTATTCTGTATGGCTACATCGCTTCGTTTTGATGAAGGATGGCTGGCCAATTATGTTTATTGAGGTGGAACATGAGTGTGGCACAACTAATGAAGCAGTGGTTCTCAGTCCTGGTCCTAGAGAACCACGGGCTTGCTTTTTTTTAGAGTTTTCCCCAATTCCAGCATACCTGATCCAACTAACGAACTAACTGACGACCCCTTACTGAGCCAGTCTGGGTGAGTTACAGTAGGAAAGCAACTCCACCTGCAATAAGGATTGAATGAGCTTCATTTGAAGTGTATTGTGAGATGGGGTTAATACTGCTGAACACATAAACATGACTATAGTTTCTTTGTGACTCTCTTATGTATTTTATTAAAATAATACTGAAATACTCAAATCAAATGTCGAAGTCGTAGACTTCACACTGCAATGAATCATTTCCTAATGAATCATAACCAAATTGAATCACTGTGAGGTCACAGATTGACACCCTTGTGCAGCCCTGTGTGTGACAACAATAATAACTGATGTGTGAAAAACACTGTAATCATTCATACATGAATAAATGTGTGATCATAACTGACCAGTTCTGTTAGAGGTCAATCTGACCTCTTTATGGTCCTGAGGGTCAGCTTGATTGAGTGAAAATGGGGGCAGGGTTCATCCTGAGGTCACAGCTGGTCGTGTGGGTGTGTGGGTGTGTGGGTGTGTGGGTGTGTGTGTGTGATTTGAGTACACATTGTTGAGTACTGTGTATAAAACACACTCGGTGGCCTGATGAAGAGTAAGTGGCTTTAATGAAGCTTCAGAGGAGCTCAGATTGAAATCTGGCGCATTTTGCTTTTATTCTGTTGTTATTTGTGTTCGTGACAGTTCATCAAACACACGTCTACCCTGTCAAAAGAAATATACAGTTTTGCAGCATTTACACGGACAGCCTGTAATTTCCCGATGAAAAACTGACATTAAGAGGTTTTATCTTGCTGACAAGAAGTGTGGTGGTCTGTTCATGGTGAAAGATTCAGTGTTCTGGAGTGTTTCACTAGCCTGTGTCCTTTTGGCAGAATTGAATAAATATGGTCACCTGAGGTGTGAATGTTTTTGTTATATGTATAGTTCTTCCTTTACATTGGTGCTAAAGGGTGGAGTAACTACTAAGGTTTAAAACAAGCCGTTTTTAGCTGAAGTAAGAGTTGCACCCTGAAGGAAGTGTTGAATTGTAATGCTATTCAGAATGAAGATAAAGGTTACCAAGAATCATAAATGACAAACAGTTTAGAGTGATATGAGCACTATTTATTGAGCAACACATACAGATGTGTCTCTATACTGTTGGGTGTAACACAACATGCCTGAATGTTATAGAGATAAGACAGAGCTATAGAGGTTCCTAATGGTACCCTGAGATAATTTATCCCATGCAGTTGGAATATTCTCACTCCGTTCCTGCAGATGTTTTTGGTGGGAGTGAGGATAATGCATCCAATAGCCTCCTACACGTCAGGGAAAGGTCTGGCAATGTACCTGTGTCTTCAAGGTGAGCTCTCGAGACAGCAGCAGTATGCGGGCAAGTGTTGTCCTGTTGTAATAGTGCACCAGAGTGCATTCAGAGAAGGTAGGGCCACCGGTTGCATAAACCTCATTATCGCAACGCTGGGCTGTCAAGGTGTATGTTGTGAAGACCAAAGGTGATCTGGCATCAAACAAAATTGCACCCCACACCGTGATACCGGGCCTTCTGGACATGTGACAGCAAACCGTAACCAGTCCCATTCTAAATCCATAGTTATTAATAGAGAGGTGGTCCCCCTTCTTTTGGGAGGTCTCTCTACAAGGTTTTGGAGTATGTCTGTGGGACGTTTTGCCCATTCATTCAGAAGAGCATTTGGAAGGCCAGGCACTAATGTTGAATGAGAGGGCCTGGCTCATAATTGCTGTTCTAGTTCATCCCAGAGGTTTCCAGTGGAACTGAGATCAGGGCTCTGGGCAGTCCAGTCCAGTTCTTTCACACCAAACTCACTCAGCCGTGCCTTTATGGCCCTCTCTTTGTGCAGTGGGGCAGAGTCATGCTGTAGAACAAGGCTTCAAACATACAGTTGTCCAAAATGTCTTGGCAAGCTGAAGCATTCAGATTTCTCTTCACTGGAACTACTACAACTACTACAACTTCACTGGAACAACTAGGCCAACCTCTGAAAACCACCCCCATAGCATTATCCCTCCTCCACCAAACTTTCCAGCTGACCCAATGCAATCAGGCAAATGGTGTTCTCCTGGCATTCACCAAATCCACACTCATCTATCAGATTGCCATATAGAAAAGTGTGATTCATCACTCTTGGCATTGGTGTTTGTTCGTGCAAGGCTTGCCTGTAGCTGCTTGGCCATGGAATTCCATACCATGAAGCCCCCACAGCACAGTTTCTGTACTGATGTTCATGACAGAGGATTCAGCAGAGGGCTTTTTGTGTGTCAGCACTTGGTGACACTGTGAATATTTGTCACATGTCAATCATAATGCTGACTATCCATTGGATATCCATTAAACTAGTACTATGTAAGAATTGGTATTTCCTGCTCCTGAGCTCCCCCTACAGTCATCCCTAAATGACAGCGCTACAGAGCCAGAAGTCTACTTGGGCTGTAAAGTACAATAACAAGGTGTTACATTAATATGACTAATATGAAAGTTACACAGTGCAGTTTGCAGCGTGTCGAGCATGGAGTAGCAACAAGATGCTGTTCTCCCTGTTACAGGCCAGTGGATCATTGGAGGGATTTTGAAGCTGTTATTTTAATATGAAAATAGTACTTAGGGTTGCTTTAAAGACCTGTTTTAGAACTGATTGGACACAATAGTATATTTAATAGTGCACATCATTGTTTATATGAATTAAATTCTAATTGCATGTGTCTGTATTATTTCTTTGAAGGCCTGCTGCTGTTGTGTATATATGTATAGCTTGCGGGTGGTAATAATATCTGAGTGTGGCTATAAATGCTGTATTTTAAACTGCGGCAGCCATAGCGTTTACCAGTGTGGTGTCGTAACACTCTGCTCTGCTGGGATTATCAGGTTTTTTTTGTTTCTGTTCATTTTTGCTGCTCTGAGGGAAAGATAATGAGCAGTAAGCAGCGGCACCTCTCAGCGACTCGTTTAAAAGAGAAACAGATTACATAACTGCAGCATAACCACAGCATTCCTTCAGAGAGACAGAGAGAAGCACGTTTCCTCACTAAGACAAATATATGCTGGACATATATACATTATAGCTGCTGACATAGACATGCAAATGCACACACATTCTGTTTGTCTGGTACATGTAGAGAAGTATTGCCAGTATAATAGAACTCTCTGAACCTATTGGCACTGTTTCAAATGCCAAATGTGGGCTAAAGGCGTGTAAAGCCACCCAGCATTGAGCAGTGGAGCAGCGGAACTGTGTTCTCTGGAATGATGATGCTCCATCCAAGAATTTGTAGATCATTTGGAGAGTTGTGGATGATGTGGGGGGTGTTTTATTCCACATTTTAACCTCATTAACTCTCTTGTGTCACCCCTTGTCAGGTTCCTTTGAGACACACTTCCAAACACTCTAAAGCATCATTACTGTAACTGCACTGTGGCAAAACCACGACATTCAGTGTGCAATAGTAACGGCACCTTTGTAACAAATCCGCCAGGTTTCATTTTAATGGAGGCAGAAGTAAATGAAGGTGTTCATGAAAGCTGTCAAATGTTCAAACTGGAGATGTGGAGGTCTTTAAGAATATCAATCCTATTATCAGTAAAGGTTTGTTAACATAAAGCAGACATTTGCAGATGTTTTGAGTATATTTAGTTCAAGCATTTGTCTTCAAAGTGTCTTGGTGTTAAAAGAGGGAGAGAGAGAGAAAGATAAAGAAATGAAAAGAGCAAGAGAGACACAAATGAGGAAGAGCGGGGAAGGGAGAAAAGGGAAAAAAGATTTGGAAGAAGAGACGCAGGCTCAAGGGCACTGCAGCAATGTTCTTGGGTGCCACACCAACACATTCACCTCGATTTAAAAAGCAGGAGAGAGAGCGAGAGACCCTGAGTGAGAAAGAGAGGTGGTGGTGGTGGTGGTGGTGGGGGGTAGTTATTCATAGCCACTGGTAAAGGAGGAGGCGGACAGAGGTGATTAGAATGTAAAAGGAGTGGAGGAAGAGAGAAGGGGGGGAAGCGATTATTGATTTAGTGGAAGGAGGAATGGAGGGATCCGGAGCGACACAGAGAGACAAAATGAGGGAGAGGAGAGGGACGAGGCAGAACGGTTGTTGAGGAGAGAGAAAGAGATGTGGGAGTGATAAGAAAAAGGAAGCCATCTGTGATATAATGTTGGTCTGTTATATTTGATCCTCTCTCACTGTCTCTCTCACTCTTCTCCTCACACACCCACGCACATGCATTAAGTTAGCATCAGTAGTGTTGCTTTTCACACTGTGACCTCCTGCATGCATTAAACGCACGTCATCCTGCAGCGCGAGCACAGGCGGCCATCTTCCCAGCCAGAGGACAGTTAGCAAGGGCACTACAAAGCAAACGAGGGAGCTAGAATAACAGCAGAAGCACTAGTAATGGAACAAGCGTAGTACAGAAATAGAGGTGCAAGAATGCGAGGCAGTATAACAGAACTGTTTAGGAGTTAGAAGTGGGTACTTAGAAGTGAGCAAAGGTTCTAGAAAGAGAGGGGAGCGTAAAAGGTATTTGAATGAGACAAAAGCATTAGAACAGGAGGATGGACACGAGCAAGACCACACTATTAAATACAACACTCAAATGGGGACAAGACAAGGGCACTAGAAGGGGAGTGGGAGAATTAGGGTAACAGAAAAGACAGGTGTAGGGTGCTAGAAGTCTATGGGTTTAAGGGTTCCCACTGAATTACATTGGTACTACAGAGAACCAGTTCACATCAAATCAATCAGTGACAAATTTCTGAAGACCTGTAACACAGTGATGGCAGCGGTGAGCTGAAGTCATAAACACAAAGTCCCCCAGTTCACACCTGAAACAAATATTGCGGAATGGTTCCAACCAATCATTTACATTTACATTTACAGCGTTTGGAAGATGCTTTTATACAAAGTGTTACAAAAGTGCTTTGCTGTTCATTCTTAATATCTTTAGCTAGTTTGTAGAAGCTAAAATCCAGAGATACCTCAAGCTTAGATGATGCCAAATACAAATGTCAGAATAGATACTTAATGCCCAACACCTTACACTTTATCACAGACATGGTATCAATGTAAGCCTTGATGAGTTAAATGCTCTTGAAAGAGACGGGTCTTCAGTCTGCGTTTGAAAATAGCAAGTGACTCAGCTGTGCGGACCCCCAGGGGGAGTTTGTTACACCAGGACAGAGAAGAGTCTGGATGCTCGTCTTCCTTGCATCTTGAGGAATGGTGGGTCAAACCAAGCTGCACTTGATGCTCTAAGGCCATCAAGTACGGTATCAAGGTTGTGAATCTGATGCGAATATGAGATGATCCACACTGAGAGAACATCAGCCCAGTTTGTTTAGGATTTGGGGCCATTTTAATATATTTACAAATGTATTTTCCTAAAATGAAACTGACAAAGGGAGCAATGAAAGTGGATGAAAGTTCAAATAGGGCGGGGCGATGTGATAACCAGCATTACATTTGGTGATGTGAGGAGAGAATGCCGTCTACCCACTCAGAGAGAGCACGGCCAGTTTTACTGCCTTGGACTCCGAATGGTGATGGCAATCAGCATGACCCAGGATTCTAACCAGCAGGGCACCTTCATTTTTTACATTGTACTGTATTCACGTCATGTATCGCATCGTATATATCACCATTCAGCTAAAATAGAGTGGGACATGAGAGCAAATGGGAGCAAAATGAGAGAGGGATGATGCTAGAAAAGGAGCAAAGACATTATCAAGGGAGCAAGACCAAGTTATGGAGTCAGACAGAGTATGAGGGATCAAGGACACCAGAAGAGGAAGATCAGAGACATTAGAAATAGAGTTTAAATGCTAGAAAAAGGGCAAAGTGCTAGAACGAGTAAATGGGCACTAGGATGGGGGCAAGAGAATTAAGAGAATTTGTTAGTGTGGGAAGCTGCAGAAAGAGAGCAAGGGAACCAGACGGACAGGAGGGTGCTACAGCGATAGCAGAGGGACAATAAACCAGCAGAGGATTCCATAAAGGGAGGCATGGATCTAGAAAAAGAGCAAGATTACTAGATGTTAAGAAGATGAGGTGCTAGAAAGAGAAAAACGGAGGGAAGGAAGCAGAGAGAGTAACAATGCTGGAAAGGTATAAAAGTAGAATAAAGGTGTTAGAAATGGAGTCGAGGCAGTGGTATAAAGGAGTGGATTGCATGTGGTAGTGTGTATTGTAGGTGCTCTGATTTGTTTCAGCCGGTTCTTCTAGAATAGCTGTTCTCAGGTCGATCCTTAGGGAACCACAGTCCCAGTTTTATTGTGTTTCAGTGCAGACGCACCTAAGCCAGTGCTGATTTACCTGCCCCAGGTGTGCTCAAAAATGAAACACTAAACGTGTAGACCCTCGAGGCATCCCGAAGGAGAGTGTGGAGAACACGTATTGTAAATATAGCCTGTGATATTGTGTGTGTGTGTGTGTGTGTGTGTGTGTGTGTGTGTGTGTGTGTGTGTGTGTGTGTGTGTGTGTGTGTGTGTGCGTGCGTGCGCAGGGGGGTGTCGTGGCATTTTGGGTGTAGTCTTTGTGTTTATTTGTGTTACACACTGACCTTATGTTTTTTGGGGTTTTTATTCTAATGTTATATAGAGTTTTACAGGTAAACACTCACTGACCACTTAATGATTGTGTTTTTGTTGTTGTTTGTTTGTTTGTTTATTCTAATATTATATAGAGTTTTACAGGTAAACACTCTCCTGACTTTTTTATTTTATATGATTATATTTATCTTCGTCATATTTATATTACACATTTTTATCCATTTGGTTTAATCTAATCCACTGTTCGGAAAGAGGAATATAAATTAAAAGGAAGAGTAACATAATGAAAGAAAAGACAGGAGAAATAATTAAAAGAAAGAGTGATGCAGAACATGGCAGGCCGAAAGAGAAAGTGACATAGAGGTAGAAAAACAAACAAGTGATAAGAGAGAGATAAAGAAAGAAAAAACAAATTGAGCAAGAAATAGAGAGGAGGAGGAAAGAGAACATGAGGCACAGAGAGAAAGTGAAGGACGAGTGGAAAGAAAAATTGCGAGAGAGAGAAATAAGAAAGAAGAGGGGGACAGAAAAGAGGGAAGAAGTGCAGAGAAACAGATGAAGAGAACAAAAAGAGCGTGAGAGCAGAAGAGTGAAAAGAGAAAGAAAACAGAGGATGAGTAAAAGTGAGAGAGACAAAGAAAGAAAAGAGGGAGGAGAGCAGAGGAGAGATTAAGAAAAAGATCAAGAATGAAAGAGAAATTGAATGTAAAAGTGAAAAAGGAAGAGAGAAATAAAGCAGGAGAGAGAGAGAGAGAATGGAGTGTTATACGAAGAACACTTTCATTCTGCATTAGTGGGACAAGGTCATTCTGTCAGTCTGATTAATGATTCTACAGAACAGGAGCATAAACACACACCAACACTTTGCACACATTTACATGTAAAAGGCACATTCTCTCGTTCTTACACACACACACACACACACACACACACACACACACACACAGCAACTATAGGTCTCACCAGGTCATAGAGGCCCTGCGGTGTGTGTCTGTGTGTGTCTGTGTGTGTCTGTGTGTGTCTGTGTGTGTCTGTGTGTGTGTGTGTCTGTGTGTGTGTGTGTGTGTGTGTGTGTGTGTGTGTGTGTGTGTGTGTGTGTGTGTGTAAGCTGTGTATTCCTGCTGCAGCTTCATGTTTGCTCATCCTTTATACTGTCACTGTAATTCACGCGTTACTGATCTGTACAGGCTCTGTCCACTACAGTGTTCTTCAGAAGACTGTCACCTTTAATGAGAGACTGTAGTTCCACCGGAATATTAATAACACTGTAAATGGACGTATTGTGATAAACACTGAGGAGGAGCTACAGTCTCTCGTTAGGGTGAATATTATGAAAGAACACATTTGCAGGTCCAGCAATCCGTCTCTCTCGCTCTCTCTCTCTCTCTCTCTCTCTCTCTCTCTCTCTCTCTCGCTCTCTCTCTCTCTCTCGCTCTCTCTCTCTCTCGTTAACCCCACAGTTTCTGCTGCTGCTCTGCTTTGCTGTCTTGCTTCGTGTGTGTTTTATTTTGCTGTGCTTGATGGTGCTGCTCTTAATCATGACCTTGCTCTTCTTTTTGTTTCCTTTTGTTTTTCTTTTTACTTTATATTTCTTTCATTTTTCAGATTTGCATATCCATTCCTCCTCCTCCCTCCTTCATTTCCCTTTCCTTCCTTGAGAATGGCAGGCGGACCCCCCACTGACAAATACAGTTTTCTCTACCAGACAGACAGCAGCCACTTAAAGAGGTCAGTCTAGTGCTTATATTCACCTGCAGAGTGAGTGAGTGAGTGAGTGAGTGAGTGAGTGAGTGAGTGAGTGAGTGAGTGAGTGAGTGAGTGAGTGAGTGAGTGCTGGCGTGTGTGTGTGTGTGTGGCGTGCACATGGTTTAGTTGACCCAGATATGTGTTCTCTTCAGTAATGTTTGTATAATGTTCTTGCTTTTTTCACAATGTTCTGCTGTTTGCTGATGTAGCTGATACCCAATAGCCAAATGTGGTGTGCATGTGTGTGTGTGTGTGTGTGTGTGTTCCTGAACTGACTAAGCACTTTATTAGGAACACCTGAGAACACCTACTTATTTACTTGCAGTTATCTAATCAGCCTACATCAGTGCATACAGTCCTCCAAATATGGATCAGTGGCTTCTGATATTTTTCACATCAACCATCAGAGTGAAAGAAAAATGTGACATGGTTGTTGGTGTCAGGGCTGGTTTGGGTATTTCTAGAACTGTTGTTGTCCTGGGATTTTCAGCACAACACTCTCTAGAGTTTCCACAGAGTGGTGTAATAAAGGAAACACATCAGAGCATCAGCTCTGCTGACTGAAACACCTTTTTCATGGGAGAGGTCAACAGAAAATGGTCAGACTGGTTGAAGTTGACAGTAAGGCTACAGTAACTCAGATAACCTCTCTATAAAATGGTGGGCAGAAAAGCATCTCCAACCAAGACACTTCCAACCTAGAGTTGATCTGGCAGAAGACCATGTTGGGTTCTACTTCTGTCCACCAAGCATGAGTTCACCAAAACAGGAAAATTTAAGACTGGACAACATGGCCTGCTCTGTGTTCCTCTATCTACGGAGTGGCACAAATGATAGGGTGAGAACTTCCACCATGACCATGCACCATGTCACAAAATGCAAAAGAATTTGGCATATGGTTGAACATGAGATTTCACAGCATGGAAGTTCTGATGAAATAATAGCAGCAGCCACGTGACGCAATCATGATAACAGGAACCAGAATCTCAAAGGAATATTTATCATTTTGTAGCGTCACCGCCATGAAGAACTAAAACAGTTTTGGAGGCCCTATCAAGTTCTAGTGTACACCAATCAGCCAGAACATTAGCAACACTGGCAGGTGAAAAACATGGTAACATAAAACCAAGAAAATGGATCTAAGCCACTTTGACAAGGGTCAGTTCGTGATAGCTACACAGCTGGATCTCCAAACCATCAGACAAGTCTTGTGGGGACAACCCGTGAACCAACAACAGGGTAATGACCCCCCAGGGGATCCATGAAAGCTCCACCTCACAACTTACAGGACTTAAAGGATCTGCTGCTAATGTCTTAGTGCTTTCAGAGGGGTTGTGGAGGCCATGCCTTCAGTTGTCACATCTGTTAGGTTAAGGGGGACCTACTTCGTATTAGCCAGGTGGTGCTAAAGTTGTGCCTCATGCAGTGCTGAAGTGCTCAGAGAGTGTATATAATACATGAGCGGACATTTCTGTTCCTTTACGGAAACCAAAGAATCATATTTCAGTACCACAGAGAGAACCTACCTCAGATAAACCTAATGTTTACTATCCACTGCTTGTGCCTCTTTCTCTGCGGGTCTACACACACTCACACTCACACAAAAAATTTTTTTGAAGGTGATAAAACATACTTTATTCATTTGATCAATCAACAACACGTTCCTCATCTAAATGCCTGATAAAGTCTCAGAAATCTGCATATTCAGATTCGCCCCATCGTGCCTAGAGTTCCCAAAGTGCATCATTACCATAACCTGATGTATTTTTCTAGTGTGTGTCAGTACGTGTGCTGTATTCCATTGGCTACTGGCCCTTTTCGCACTACATTGCCCACAAGATTACACACACGACACACATGCCTTCCTGTGACATCATTGCTTACACACTGCACCTGCTCTATGGTGAACGATTGGCCTTAGACCAATTTAGTGGTGAGTTGCTAATGTGTGTGGGTGTGGGTGTGGGTGTGGGAAGTGTGTCTGACCTGAAATTTTAACTTGACTTTGACTTCTATGTGTAGATGTTCTCTCTCTTTACCTGTGCAGCTCTTCAGTTTTTTTGTTCAGTATCCTGTGAGAATTAGAATTAAAAGCATTAAGTGTTCATTTACTCAGTTAATATAAGAATGAATAGAAACAACATCTCCAAAGCTCTCCTTTTTGGAATCTAGTGTTTTAGTCTTAGTGAGATTAATCTCATTCAACACCTGGTTTGGTAAATCAGTGCTTAATGATGTTAAATCAGGTGCACTGGTTATGGAATTGAATACACCCACACACGCGCTGGGGTCGAAATCTGGAACCAAGCTTCGTTCTTCAAACTAGCTCACAAGATCTCTTCTATTTTCTTCAAAACAGAATATTTTTGTTGTTCTTTACCGTATTTATGGTCACCTGTATCTGTTCTATTGTGATCTGAGGTTGTTGTCAAAATGTTGTAATAAAGGAACCAGTAGAAAATAGTTCAAACAAAATGACCTAAAATAAAATATTACAGAATCGAACTGATACTAATATCCAGTTATAATATATAAGCAATACAAATTATATTATTATTAATTACATATACTCTCACTACTACTAGGGTTGCATGGCAGGGTATATTGAGTTTAGGTCCACCATGGTGTTAAAATTGATGGATATCATAGTAAGTATATTTGCATAATACTTTCCTGACCAGGGAACCCTAGTCTGACCAGGTAAAGGCAGTGAAATGACCTCACACTACTGCACCAACCACAGCTATAACTTGCAGCAAAATGATATTCTGAGATACTTTCATAGAATGTGAAATAAGTAATTAAGTCTGGTATTAAAGTGAACTCTAATGTCGCTGATTGGTTATTCATTGTAATTGTCTATGGCATGAGTTTAGCTTAAACCAGCTCACTGATGAATATAAGGAATGAAATAACTCTAACTCTCTCTCTCTCTCTCTCTCTCTCTCCCTCTCTCTCTCTCTCTCTCTCTCTCTCAGTAAGAGCAGACTGTCTTCCACCATGAATCCGGTCTACAGTCCCGTTCAGCCTGGGACTCCATACGGAAACCCCAAGAACATGGCCTATACAGGTGAGAGGGACTCTGTTAAAACCTGTACATTGTCTGCGTACATGCTAATGTTCAGGCTCTGCATTATTCAGACATGCTTGGTTCAGAGGTTGAAAAGTAAACAGGGTGTAAAATTGTGGTTTATTGTAGAGAAACTTACAATACACTCAGAGTTCTTTAAAGTGGTGGTAATAAGAACCAGGGGTCACCATGACTACCTCATAACTGTAAATATTTTATTTACTATGTAAACCCACCAGCATTATGCTGGTGAAATAGTTGTAAATCCTTCATTGGGACTATTTTTATACTATGTACTTTATACGCTTGCTTTTAACATGGCTTTTAATGAATTTTAGTGAATTTCAGAGGTTGCTCTACCGTTTTCTCTGTTATATAATATATAATTATAAGTAATATGGATTTAAATATTTTAGGTTTCTGGTTCTGTTTCATTTTGGCTGTTTCTGTAGACATGTTACATGTTTTCTCATGTTCTCCCCCCCCCTTGCCTCGTGGACCTCATTGCTGCCTAGCAGCTCATCATAGGCACAACATTTCTAACAGTGAACCATAGAGTACACAGTCAGTGGTCCTTCAGGTCAGTGCACATGCAGATACATGCTCAGAGCAAGAGACATCATGAGTGAGAGCGTCTCAGCACAAAAGAACTCATCTGAGTTTGAATCAGTCCACTTACTGGTGGAGAGAGAGAGAGAGAGAGAGAGAGAGAGAGAGAGAGAGAGTGAGACTATTGTGTGTATACTGTGTGTTGCTATGTCTGACAGCTCTCTTCTTGTCAGTATGGCAGAGAGAGAGGTGCTCTGCACTCAGCCGACTGTGTCTTATTAAGACAGACCAGTGGTAATGAACACCATCTGTGCCATCCTGTTCAATCACCAACTCCTTTCTCTCTCTCTCTCTCTCTCTCTCTCTCTCTCTCTCTCTCTCTCTCTCTCTCTCTATATATATATATATATATATATATATATATATATATATATATATATATATATATACACACACACACACACACACATACACAGAGGGAGAGACAGAGAGAGAAGAGAGTCCAGCTGAGGGTTGAAACTCAGATACAAGAGGAACATTGCTGGTTCCATACTGGCTGTGAAACACTGGACTAGCTCTTTTAGGGGGCATGGGAGTTTGCTCAGCTAGTCCACATGTGTTTTGTGTGGACGTCCTGTGTGCTTCAGGGCATCCTGAAGGGGTGCTCTGTGAGTACAGGGTACTGGGCTCGCTGCTACAACCTGTCCAGTCCCTGTAAAAATGGAGCTGCTTCCCAGTTGGGATTGGACTCCATCAGGGCGCTGCCCTTTGTCACTGATTCTGTTCATAATATTTACAGACAGAATGTCTCTGCATAGCCAAATGGCAGAAGGTGTCCGAGTCTGGCTTCAGGATTACGCATCTGCTTTTTGCGGATGATGCGGTCCTGTTGGCTTCATCGGACCAGGACCTCCAGCTCTCGCTGGATCAATTAGCAGCTGAGTGTGAAGCAGCTGGGATGAGAATCAGCACCATGGTACTCACTTGGAAAAGGGTGGATTGCCCACTCCAGGTTGGGAATGAGTTCCTGCCTCAAGTTGAGGAATGATTTACATGGCCACGTCTTGCTGCCACAGGATTGTTAAATATTGCTAAGGACGTCTCCAGCAATTCTAAAATCTCACAGGACCCACAGATACGCCTCCCCACATCTGACGTTTAAGATAAGATAACCCTTTATTATTTTCGCAGTGAGGAAATTCACATTGTTACATATTAGTATCTAACATCAGGAAGACGTTCAGTCTGATTATCCAAAAAAAACAGTGTAACATTTGCTAGAAAACACCTAGACAAAGATCAGGACTTGAGTCATGAGCCTTGCAAACATCACCTAAATTTGGGCTTCTATTGCTGATGGTAGATATTTGTCCGAAACTTGTGGGCTGCTCTCGGACTGAATGTGCTAGTGCAGCCATGTTAGCAGATGTTTCTCTTGTGAGCAAAATGTCTGATTTCTAATTGTTTTGAGATGTTTTTCAAAATCTTCCCACATTCATCTGCATCTACAACCTTCTTTTCTAAAGGCCTCAGACAGAGCTCGGAGAGAGCTCTTTGGATCTCTCCATGGTGAAAACACAATCATGAACAGACCAAAATAATTTGAGGTTTAGTTATTAGCCTCTTCCAAAGTCCTCTCTAATCATCTGAATCATTTCCTCACAAAACTCGCTTCTATTAAAAACATTTTACAAATAATGTTCAAATAAATGTTCACAGGAACGGCCACTGAACATATATATGATTCATTATTGTCTTTTTTTTCATAGTTATTCTCTTTTTGTGTTCAGCCTCTTTGGTTCCCCATGGACGATGTACATCACTGTATGGGAGGTGATGAGTCAGTTGCATTAGTCATCTGCCTGTTTTAAAGTCTGCAATTGAAGACTGACCTTCAGTTCGCTCTGTAGATTCTGAAACGGCTTTTTCTTCTCCTCAGAACTTCACTCCCCTCTTCCTGTGTCCTCAGGTTACCCAGGAGGTTATCCCACCACTGCTCCTGCTTACACACCCAGCCTGTACCAGACAGGCAGCCCAGGGTACCCTCCAGGTGAGTTTAGTCAAACACACAGTACATTCACAAACACACGTACACATACACACAAGTACTGTGCTGGTTCTCCCTCCTCCACCATTGTGAATGGAGTTATATGTGAAGCAGTAGATATAAATACACACACACACACACACACACACACACACACTCACACACACACATAAAACCTCACACATCCAGCGTGTGATTTGTTATTGTACCAAGTTATTATTAGTCATAATAGATATGAAAATAATCATTATGTTGCTTAGCAACCATAACCTGCAGAAGGTTTGTTTATTAGCAGGAGAGCTTTTAATTTATCTCCTCGTCATTCTTCTCCTCTTTCTTCTCCCAACGTTTCTGCACATAATACAGCTTACTCCTCCTGTTCTCTAGACCGATCAATCTTTCTTTATGCCATCTGATCACTTTTTTTCTTTTATTCTTTCTTTCTTTGTCTGTCATTCCATTTTCATGTTGTTTTCTCGTTTTTCCTTTCTTCATTTCCTTCATTCCTTCATTCTGCATTTGTCTTTCTTTGTCTTTCCGTCTTGGCCTGTTTTTCTTATTCTTAAGTAATTTTCTTTCAATTTTCTGTTCTTTCTTCCACTACCCTTTTCTCACCCTCACTCTTTCGTTTTCTCTTTCTGTAGAGAATAAACATGTATTTTATCATGAACGTCTAAACATGCGTAAGACTGTAGTGATTGGTTTTCTGCACGACAGTACATTTGTTGATGTAACTGCATCGTGCTTTTCCTGGTCCTACATTATCATACCCTCTCCATACCCTAGTCTACATAGAATATCAGTGTGTGTATGGAGGGGGGTTAGATTGATCTGTATCCACGTCTCCCGGGCCATTACCTTTATATTTTGGCTCAGACCCATTCGTGACTGCAGTATGTGTGTTTCACCTCTATTGAATCTGCAGAAACTGATCTGAATACTGGGACTGTTTCCTAAACAACCTAAAGGTGTACAGCAGTATAGCACACCTTTCTATGATATTAATGCTGTAATAGGAGCGTCATTCCTTTATGGATTTGTCTTATATAAACTATTAATGTAATTGCAGACGTTAGATTATAGTTGGCTTGTTCTGCTTGGTTTGGGTGTTGGGTTTAACTCTGCTGCCTGACAGACAGACTCTGAGTGGCGAGAGATGCTGTTTTTCTCTCATAACAGATGGGTGTGAAGGGGTGTAGGTAGAGTTTGGGCCTACACATATGGGCAGTGTGCCTCATCTGTGCATGCATGACCTGCTGTGTGTGTGTGTGTGTGTGTGTGTGTGTGTGTGTGTGTGTGTGTGTGTGTGTGTGTTGTGTGTGTGTGTGTGTGTGTGTGTGTGTGTGTGTGTGTGTGTGTGTGTGTGTGCTCGCTCCTGTGGAGATTCAGGCTGGTATCTCACCAAGCCTTTTTTAGAGCTGCTTGGAGTTAGAAGCAAAGACTCTCCAGGCCTTACCCTATGTTTTCATAAGTTATTATTATTCATAATTGTGTGCTTTGGGATTATGTGGATACTCCAGTGACTGTAATTGGGAGAACAGTGTTTCAGTCATTGCCACTGAGAGCCAGAAAGCCGCTACTGCACAATGAAACTTTGGTAAAGCTGCATGGGCTCTGTCAGCACAACTGCACGACCTTTCATAGCCTGAGTCATATTTGTGTAATATTACTATAATGCCACTATAATACATGAATCTGTCACTTCAGATGCAGGGTCCATATCTGTCAGCTTATTAACAATTACATGTGGACAGCTGTCAATGAGGGGAGCTTCATTTTTTTATATGTATATACAGCAATGGTGTAAAAGTGAATTACACTCCACACAAGTAGGGAGACTCCAGGAGCCAAAAATATCTCTCAAAATGCTGCTTTGGGTCTGTATAGTGAGAAAGGTTCAATGAAAAGGTTCATTAACCCATACAGCATATTATAAATAAAAACAAATGTAATTATTTATTGAATAGTGGTGTGTTTTATCTCTTTGCATTTTTGTTACTATTTTAAAAAAGTCAAAATCTCTTTTATCTGTCACTCAAAATCCTTCTCTGTATCTCCATTTTTACTGTTATTTTAGGTCATCCAATGTATGACAGTGCACCGTGATGTATTAAATCACCCGGGGGCTCATAAAGTGTTATTTAGTAAAGGTTCAATGTATAGAATTAGTTCCGTTCTGTTAATGAAGCTCTGTAACCTGTGGACCAAACTCTTCTGAACACACACTCTGGTGCGCTATTCCAGCAAGACAACACTTGTCCGCATACTGCTGCCATCTCAAGAGCTTGCTTTGAAGACACGTATACTATGCCATGGCCAGTGGCATCATCAGACCTGTCCCTGATTGCTGATGTGTAAAATGCTACTGGACAAGCCATCAATACTCCACTTCACTGCAAAATCTGGAGGAACTGAGTGAGAATATTCAAGCGGGATTGGATAGATTATCACAGGACACTATTAGGAACCTCATTTCCAAGATGTGTGGAATGTTGCGTTATACCTGACGCCATACTGAGAGACACGATTTTAGTAGTTACTAGTAGTTATTAGTAGTAACTATATTTTTGATGATGAGTGTATATAAGGACTACCCTTTTTAATAAAACTTACCTTTTTAATGAATTGGTTCTAGTTTTAGCACCAAGAAGTCATCCGTGACCGTGAATACACAAACACGTACACTGTGCATTGGAAAGGGTACTTGTGAATGTTGATCTGTTGCTTTAGGCAACAGCTGCCCCAAAATTGACCTTCCTGTCTGGTGTGACTCGAACCCACAAACTTTGCATTGCTTCATCTCTTTAGTTTATTGCACCACAAAGCTTAGACCATGTTTAAAAGGGTTTGTTTTAAGTCAGCTTTTGTAAAAACGAACACAACAGCTGGTAAATGTAGTTTATAGTACAAGTGGTCTAAATCTACCATTTATTGATCCACATAGTTGAGGATACCTATGATCTCAGAAAATCAGGTTTATTCCAGTTTTATTAAAATCTTTGTCCAGTCCTCCATCGTAATGAGTCAGTAAAAAAAAGGCCTGGACATCAAAATTGTTGCCATTTGTAGTCAGGGCTTGAAATCCCATTCCTTTGCAGCTTTTGGTTCAGAAACGTTGATTCACAGCAGATCCAGTAGCACATTAAAGGCAGCATTAAGCTCTCAGCATTAAAATCTGCTTTTCTGTTGCAGCTCTGGCCCATAAATACAGTGAAACCATGCTTTTATTGTGCCTGGGCTAATGCTGCTAGTTGTCAGGCCCTGATTGGCCACGCTGTTGGCTCTCACACACTGCTGCACAGGGCTGTGGATGTGAGGGAACGCTGGTGTTTGTGTTTCCATGCTAAAGGCCTCTGCATTGTTCATGCTTCAGCCACTCTCTTTGTTCCTTTGCATGTTTGGCAGTATGCTCTGATGGAACAGCTGTAGCCTACTGGCTCCCCCTAGTGTCTGAGTACAGAACGGTCTCTATTGTGGAGGAATTTTATGGTAAAATGACTTAAAGGAATGGGTTTAAGTGTCTGATATCTGGTGTTTTCTGCTATAGGTTTGCAGTGGAGCTAGTTAGCTAGTTAGTAGGGCTTTTTATGCTAAATTCAAATGACTGATTAGCAATAACATGAAAACCGCTGACAGATGAAGTGAATAACATCATCATCTGGTTCCAGTGACGTCTTTTAAGGGGTGGATATATATGAGGCATTGAGTAAACAGTCAGTTCTTGAAGTTGAAGTTTTGGAAGCAGGAAATGAGCAACTGTAAGAATCTGAGACATTTTGGCAAATTCCTGTGATGTCTAGACCTCCAAGGAAGCACAAAAGCTACATCTTGGGGCCAGATACCACGGAACAATTTCACATTGTGTGGAGTCCATGCCTTGATGGATTTGAGCTACACATTATTAAGCAGGTGGTTTTAATGTTATGGCAAAGAAAGAAGTCCAAGAAACAAAATATCATGCTACATATAATGTATCATGAAAGTATTTTCAGGTATTTCCACCAAGTGTGTCTGTGGTCAAGTGGTCAGTGATATATTATATCAATATCAGAAATGAGAAAATGGTTAGTGACCAATTTTTTCTTGACCAATTTTGTTGCCAACATTAATCCTGGCGTGTTGTAGCTGAGATACTGGAAGAACGTGGCTCTACAGTACTTATACAAATACAAATGTATTTTATTGGGATTTTATGATAGGTCAGCAAGTAGCGGGTAATTGTGAATTCACAACCATTACGAATTGTGAAGTCATCCATAATGGTTTACGTCTTGCCACTCTTCCATAAAAGCCAGATTTGTGGAGTAAATAACTAATAGTTGTCCTGTGAACTGATTCTCCCACCTGAGCTGCGGATCTCTGCAGCTCCTTCAGAGTGACCATGGGCCTCTTGGCTGCTTCTCTAATTAGTGCTGCCAGTTTAGATGGACAACCATGCCTTGGTGTGTTTGCATTTGTGCCATACTCCTTTCATTTTTGTATGATGGATTGAACATTGCTCTGTGGGCTGTTCATAGGTTTGGATGTTGTTTCATAACCTAATCCTTCTTCACAATTTTTTCCCTGACTTGTGTGGCGGGTTCCTTGGTTTTCATGAATCTGTTTGATAACTAATGTTTTCAAACAAACCTCTGAGGTCTTCACAGAACAGCTGTGGTAATAATAGGAATACATTACACACAGGTGTACACTGTTTACTAATTAGGTTATTTCTGAAGGTAATTAGTCACACTGGATTTTATTTCGGGCTGTCCAATTACAGGGGGCGGAATACAAATGCACACCACACTTTACAAAATCTAAAATACAATTAATTTATTAAAAAAAAAAAAAAAAAAAAAGTTGAAATTAAAATAGTTCAAAATGATCTGTCATTTTCTTTCAGATACTTGCTACATTGTGTTGGTGTGTCACAAGAATACTTTTTCAAGGCACTGTAGTTGGCAGGGGTCCTAACTGTATGTCTAAATCACCTCAAAATGTGAAAAGATTAACGTGTGTTCAGTAATCTCTAATATACTTGCTTAAGTGGTTTCTGAAACTGCAGGACACCGTTCCATTACTCATTAGCTACTTCAGACTCTAAACGTGTCTTGGCTGAATGAGGGGGAAACAGTGTGAAATTTCAGACCTAGTGCTTGAACCATTGCAGTGTAGGAGCTGATGGAAGCTTGCGAGGACTTTGTGAGTGCAGCTAAATGCCTCAAGACAGACTTGACGCATTAGCACAGCATGATTCTATGCTGTGTGTGTGTGTGTGTGTGTATGTGTGTAACCCTCCTTGTTCTGTGTGTGTTGGGACAGTGGTGCTGGTGAAGCAGGGCTGGCCCCAGACGGTGTCGGCCCCAGGGCCCGCTGAAGGCTCCTTTGACCTGGCCATGGACGCGGGCTCAGAGAGCAGGCAGTTCCAGGCCTCGTCCACAGCATTCAGTAAATATACTATCATACCATTATACTGTACCAACACACACACACACACGTCCCATATATGTATATACATATTTATGTTGTATTTATATTTGTATATATATTTACATTACATAAAGAAGCAGTGTTTTGATTCAGTGTTCATAAGCCAGTTCAGTAGGACACTAGCATTTTAATTTCATTTTTGATACAGTAAGAAAGAATCGCCTGAATAATCCAGCTTCTCCTGTTTTCAGCTAGTTTCAGGTGGTCAAAGCTGATGGTTGATGGGCAAGTTAGTTAAAAAGCTGGTCATCTAGGCTAAAGCTTACCCTATGCTGCTCAACCTACTTGATAAACTTGTTGACCAGCTTAGCTCTTGACCATCATAGTGTTATGTTTGATGGATTAGATAAATATGGCCAACATGCTCAAGCTAGTCATACTGGTTTAGTAGTTTGTTCAGGCTGATTCTGCTGGTCAACATGCTTGGTGAGGCAGGTCATGCCGGAAAACCAACTAAACCATGACACATGAATTAAAACTGACCCTATGCTGGTCAAGAGCTAAGCTGATCAGCCAGTTTCAATTGCCCAATGAAAAGCGTGTTGAATGGTTTGTTTGAGCCTCATGTCAGATAGTACAGCAGGCCAGAGTGTTACAAACCTGTTGCTCTCTCAGTTATCTGGAAGTGTTTTGATAAACCAGTCAATAGGTGAGAGTTTATTTTGTGTGTGTGTGTGTGTGTGTGTGTGTGTGTGTGTGCGTGTGTGATGTTCTGCTATACTCTGTTATGCTGTGAGATCAGTCTGTATTATTTAATGTGAGCCAGTCTTTTCCAAAGATGGAGACTTTGAACATTTTAACAATTCTCCGGAAAAATGAGTGAAGATGATTCATTTCTGGTCTTTCCTCAGTTTGTTTGGATGGACACTCCTTTTAAGATGTTACTGTACTCTGTCTTAGTGCTGACATCACCTACTCATCTCCCTCGTTCTCTCTCTCTCTGTCTCTTTGTAGGATACACTGCAGGTACCCCCTATAAAGTGCCCCCAGCTCAGACTAATGGAGCCCCACCTCCGTATTCCCCCTCTCCAAACCCCTACCCCACGGCCATGTACCCCATCCGAAGTGCCTACCCTCAACAGAACCTCTATGCTCAGGTAAAGAAACAAGAAGATCTCAGGCTATTAAAGAGACAAGCACACTTGCATTCAGTGCGACTGTCCTGACGTGATTCAGCAGAGAAATACAGAAAAACTGTGCACCAAACATTTCCATGGTGTACTTTATTAAATAATCTTATAATAAAGGCATGTTCAGAATGTTGCATCCCAACACATTGATTTAGTCATTTCTGTGATTTATTCAACCCCTACCAACCATTACAAGCAAGAAACTAAAGTCTAGGTCACGTTACAGGGCTATAATAGGGGTAAACAGGCTTAAAGAATTAGGTTGATCACATTCAGTCTGAATCGAATCATAGTTAGAAAAGTGAATGTGAATTTCCAAAGATGCAGTGCACTAATGTAAATGAGTAACAGGTTTAATTATTCCAAAACACTGATGAGTGATGGTGAAATTGCTGCTTTCACTGATGAGTAAGCAGCTAAACCTTTCCATGCTAAGGGCTGTGGTACCATAAGATACACAATATAAAATGGAAAGTTAATATTCTAACAAAAAGCACATATGACCAAGATTCTTCATATGATATAATGAGTATGACTATGAAGAAACCTCTGTTTACGGGCCCATATAACTTTATTATATGAACAGCACACATTGAAAACATGTTCCACATTTACACACAGCTGTTTAATTATGTTTATCTACTGATTTTAACACAGAGAGAAGACCTTAATTGTACATTTGTTTATACACTACAGAGAAATTTGTTCTTCATATATCCCAAAGGTAATACTTCAACCCTGGATCACAGAGGGTCAAGCGCCTCGTTGGAGAGTATGAAATCCACAACCTTGTGATCAATAACCAAACCCGTGCTCTAAGCAATGAGCCACTGCAAATCTTTATCCATATTAAATATAAAATATTAAACCTTTTTTATGTGTTGAATACATAGTAGACGATTTGTTCACTTTTTTCACCGTAAACCCTCTTAAAACGTGTTATTTGCCCAAACTTTTCGATAGGATGGTATATCACATTTTAATTCTAGTGCAATTTAGCCCACTCATTCACACTGAGGTGATAAAGAGTGTTTCAGCTTTTTTTTTTTTTAGAATGAGGCACAATGACAGCAAGGGAAGCCAGTCAGAACAGAGGTCAGGTCATAGTCTTAAAGGCACAGTAACAGAAAGTCTACAACAGTTAGAAATATGTCTTGCGATCTGATGCATATATTGGCTAATAAATGAACTGATTCAGGGGATATTATAATATGAGGGAAATAGTCTTTTAAGAAGACTAGAATATCTCAGAACACATGTAGCTAAACGGTAACCAACATGATTGATGATTAAACACTCTGGATTTAAACAGGCTGTTGTGTTAATGACTCATGATCCCTGGAGCACTATATAATACAGCAGGTGATCTAATTCTCTCATTGCACTGAGACTACACTTCCTCTTACCACATCTCTCTCTCTCCTCCTCTTTTCCTTAGGGAGCTTATTACACACAGCCAGTGTATGCTGCCCAGCCACATGTAATCCACCATACCACAGTGGTGCAGCCCAACAGCATCCCCTCCGCAATCTACCCTGCCCCGGTCCCAGCCCCACGCCCTAACGGAGTGGCCATGGGCATGGTTGCGGGAACCACGATGGCAATGTCAGCAGGTAAGATGGTTCAAAGAACTGGCGAATTGGCTATTTGCTAATTAAGTGACTTCTGAAGGCAGTTGGTCAAAGTGGATATTTATTTTTGGGTCTCGAGGCTGAATATAAATTGTTTTGAAGAATAAAAATGTAACTTTAATGTAACACAACAGTTAACTCATCACGGTAAACTAGGTTGGATCTGGGCAAAACATGCATATTAAGCCATTATTATAATACTCCTATAATCATTGTCACAAACCAAACCACATCTGAATCATGGTGATTGCAGTTGAAGCAGAGTACATTATGAAAACGCTCATTTGTAAGCATGTCATGCTCTGCATTTCAGCATAAAGAACTTTAAATAGTAGTCAAGTGGGAGTGGTTAAAATAAATGATAACTGTTGATTTTCTCATCAGGTACTCTGTTGACCACACCTCAACACACTCCTATTGGACCACACCCCGTTACCGTGCCAACTTATCGTCCCCAAGGAACGCCTGGCTACAGCTATGTTCCACCTCACTGGTAAAACCCCACCTACCAATCATGTAAGTTTACATATTTTTGAACTAGCTATTATAGCTATTAGCTTTTTGCTATGTTTAAGTGTCAGGCTGCAGCGTGGAACTGGTTTTTAATCTTGATAATACATTCAATTAAATAATTAAGCATGCTAATGTTTACATTTATATAAGCAAATATAAGCACGTGCCCTACAAAACAGTACTGTTTAAGCCACCAAGAGGGAAATTCAAATAAACAGCAGACACAGTAATTAATTAATGATTAGAAAATAAATGTAAATGCATTGTAATTCATTACATTTTAATTATCAATATTGTCATTTTACCTTTGAACAGATCTGGAGTTGAACATCGTATGCAACTACTCAAGTCTTACATTGGCGCTCTGTGATCAACAGGGGACCACATTTGTTTGCAAGATCAAAAGGAAAAAAGGGTCACTTTATGCATTCTTAAGTGTTTTTGTAAAAGCTGCTTTTTTATTTTTTATTTAAATTGAATCTTTCCTCTCGTGTTTTGTCTCATATTTTTTGGCCTATGTTGTTGCATTAGTTTTTTTGTTTTGTTTTTGGTTTTATTTTTTTCCCTAATTCCACATTTCTCAACTCAATTAACTGCAGAATGATTTTGACCAATCCAGTCTTTGATAAAATATTGTTGGCTTTTGTTTCTTTTTTCCTTTATTTTCTTTTTTTTTTCGATTATTAACCCCCGGTGTGTAGGAATGTATGTGGTGCAATATCGTCATCACCATGCTTATCATCACCACCATGAAGTTATGCTGCCAAATTTTATAACTTTTAGATCTTAGCACAGGATAGATTATTTGTTTACTTGTTTTTCTTTTTTCAATTGATGTGAATTTGGTTCATTTCCGTACCCTTTCACAAGGGCTGAGACAGTTTCTGTTTTTCAGATTTGATTACACAGTTTTTCTGTTCTAGCATCGAGGGTGTCTTCCAGCTTGTAGCAGTTTATTAGGTACATTTGTAATAAATATATCCGCTGTAGGGCCGTGAAACGTGATTTAAACTTCATTAGGACATTGAGTACTTATAGTAATCTCAGTTATTCGCTTAGTAGAGGACGCTGGAGTGAGCTGGTTTCTTTATTAGTTTGTTCATCAGGATAGAGTAAGCTTCTAAATTATGATGTGCATATTATATTTATATATATATATATGAATATATATATATATATATAGGTGTGTGCATATATGTGCTCTTGCGGAGGCATGCAATTGCACGTTCGCACGAACACACACACTGAAATACACAGGAAAAAAGGTAACATAAGTGATGTAAAATATCGCAAGGAATCTGTCTGAGGCACTTAGCTGAAGGAAAAGCCAGGTCTGATGTTAATTAATAGTAACAATAATAATAATGATAATACGAAACTCAATCAAACGCGTGCCAACTTTCAGGATCTATTTTAGGGTTTAAAGGGATTTTACTGCATTGGTAGCAAAAAGTGGAGTAAACGGGTTAGGGAGCCAAAAAAAGAGCATCAGTGTTTGTCCTCTCTGTCTCCTACTCTGGCTCAAAGACTAGTGCTTAAAAAAAAAATTCAAACTCATCTGTATCTGCGTCAGATGTGTCATAATGTTGATTACTATCTGTCATTTCAACGCATGATGGTTTCCATAGGAAACAACTGAAAACCTGTACACCCAACATTCACTGATATTAATTCACTGAGCATTAATCAATGTTATATTCGAACTGTAGTTACATATTCGTACAGTTTAATCATTAAATGCAAAAATCACAATCTGCAGCTTGCTCAGAACTATGAAGGCATGTCTGATTACAGAATACTAGTTTGCTAACTGTGAAAGGAATTAATCTGGTGGCATTCTCATTATTATAGCCATTTTTTGCTTGAAGTGGTCACATTTTGTGACATCTTGCCTCCTGTAAGTTTTCCACCATGCAAGGTGGAAGAGATAAGCTGGAGAATAACTGGGGTGGCCATGTTTGTGTAAATGTAAAGTGTAAACAGAGCACTTGCATGCTGCTTTAGCAAATAAGGAAGGAAATATGTATGTTGATTACATAGCATCAGCTAGTTCAGAACTTTCATTATTAAACAGACCTCAACTCGAAGCTTTCACTAGTACACATAGCTTAAGGTAACTCAGTGCTTTCACTATCTCAAAGCTTTCATTAGCACACAGTTACAAATGGGCAACCAGAGCTTAATTAAGCAAGGGTTTGGCCGTATGACCAACACATTTACACTGATTAACTATTGATTAAGGGATGTGCTGTGTGCTTGGGGAAACAGGTTAGATGAACTAGTGGATTTAAGGATTTGAGGTGAACACATTCCTAACTTTGGTTCTTTGGTCCAATCTTATGTCATTTGGAACAAACTCAGTCCTACCCACTCAGTCCCATGGACAACAGCCAGACCTACAGAAAATTAGTTTGTAAAATCTCTACAGAAAAGACCACTATATTTTTTCTGCCAGTTCACAGTAAATTCATCACAAAGGCTATAGATAAGAGTTACAAAAGAATAATGGAAATGAGTTGACAGGGGCTAAGAGGTTTAGCCAGCTGAGATAAATGTGCTTTTATTTTACCTTTAGATGATCAAGAGCAGGGCGGCACGGTGGCGCAGTGGATAGCTTCACAGCAAGAAGGACCTGGGTTCGATCCCCGGCTGGGGTGACCTGGGAAGTTTCTGTGTGGAGTTTGCATGTTCTCCCCGTGTTCGCGTGGGTTTCCTCCGGGTACTCCGGTTTCCCCCACAGTCCACAGACATGCATGATAGGTGAATTGGTGACTCTAAAGTGGCCCTTAGTGTGTGGATGTGAGTGTGCATGTGTGTGCCCTACGATGGACTAACGCCCTGTCTAGGGTTGTTTCCTGCCCTTGCGCTCAGAGTTGCCGGCTGGGCACCGGCTCACCCGTGACCCTATTCAGGAATAAGCGGTTTGGAAAATGAATGAATGATCAAGAGCATTGTTTTTCATGAATTCAAACCCGTTGCGTCCACAAATTGGTCATTTTGGAAAACTCAAATTATACAATAATCTGCCAAAAGAAATTCATTAAACTGTGACAGAATTCAGCAAGTGCCGATTGACTTGTATTACAAGCATATTTCAAGAGCATTTTTCAGTTTTAGTACAAAAAAGGTTTTTAAATGAGTGGGAGACAGATAGAGATCCGGATGTAAACAAGCTGACACATTCTTTTAAGCATCCCCCTTCTCCTCTGGCCTGCTTGGCCTCATTGCAAAGATATGAGGTTATAGGGAGAATTGGCTTTTTAATGCAATAATAAGGAAGCCTAGTGCACTCAGAAAAACACACAGAAGAACATATCAGTTATTGCATTAAATCATATCAGAGTAATGAAGCATTGGTTACTGACAAATATATATAACTTAATTAAGTATACGGTACACTCTCTTATTTAATGATCTAATAAAGAATGTCACGTACTTACTATGGTACTCATTAGTCTTGATAACGTCTTTTGGAAGTAATATTATTCTCAGTAAACAGTATCACATTTTTAAAGGATCTTTTTAGGCTACTCAACCACTATTGGAGTATATTTAAGCTGAGGGGGGAGAACTGAGTTCACGCAGAGATTATGTATAGCATAATAATGCAAGTATTGCATGTGTCATGCAGGAGAATGCAGTTTGCTATGTACACAAACGTGAACTGTGCCCTTTAAAAGCATGGTCGCATCATGTTGGATTGCAGCTTTTTGGTTGGCTTTCAGTAGAACATATTCCTTTGTCACATACATCCAAACAGGGGGAGAGAGAACCATCCGGTGTCGACAGATATTGGGCTGAACTTGGTAAAAAGGGTTTTTTTGTTTTGTTTTTTTATTTCCTGCAAAACAATACTTACAATAGTGAACAATTATATAAAATATAATGCTGCAGCATGCTTTTGATTGCTGGTAATTTTATCAATGCAGAAAGTTCAAAGGCTTAATAAAGAAAGGGCACTAGAACATTGAGCAATATCCATAAAAGCATCTTCAAGCAAAATATGGATGTAATTAAAATGAGAATCAACTCAATACTTTAGGGCAGGTGTTTTCAACCTTTTCCACCTTACGGCCCACCTGTTTATAATTAGATCACATAGCAGACCACCAAAAAAAAACTACATTTTTTATGTAAACTTTTTTTTTTTTGCCATTTACTTCTGACAATGAAAGTGTGCAAATCAGGGCCTGGTTTATTATTTGAAGTCCTGTTTCTGAAACACTATGGACTACTGCCTCACCCCGACGATGGACCTGCAGACCACAGGTTGAGAAACCCTGCTTTAGAGTATTGGATATGAAAACAGATAATTGGTTATAACTTCTAAATTGAAACACATTTGATTCATGTGTAGTTATGTATCACTAGTACATCCATACTAGTATATATTTTAACACTAAACTGAAATCCTTTATTTCTCTCTCTCCCTCTTTCTACTGGACACTGAAATCCCCTTTAGTCTTAAGAACAGTATTATGGTTTAGCAGTGATTAAAAATGTAATCAGTGCTATTTTAAGCTATTTTGAGCGAGTTCACTGGTCTAGAACTAAGAACAGAAGACGTTTGTGTGATACAATTAAAATCTACAGATTTTGCTATTAGAAATGGGTTATTTTTTTTTGGTTTATAATGAAAGCAGCTGATATTTTACACTAAGTAAAGAAAGTAATAAAATTCATTAGAACAGTGAAAGCTTACTGAACAGGAGTCCACTCTGTAATTAAAGCGCTTTTTACCGTAAGTGTTATTTAAGATTTTATTGATGATTGATGTTCATTTGTATTTTTCTTAAATAGACGATCTTTATGGCTGATCCGGAGAGTGACACGTTAAAAATATGTTCAGCCGAGGGACATTTCAGAGCACAAGTCTACAAGGGTCCTCTTCCTCAGACTTTTATCTGTCTATGTTTTTGTCTTTTCCTCTGTTTTCATGTTAAATGTTCAGACAGGTGGCGTTTGTTGTGCAGTAAAGTCATGTTGTGTTGTTAGAGCTTACAAAATGGTTTGGAAGGACGAAAACAATTGCTGGTGTAATGTTAAAGGAGACCCTTCATACAAAACGTCTTGTACAAATAGGTGACTTGCAGGTTAGAACTAGAAAAATAAATGGGTAGAGTAAATGCAAAGTACCATCCTGAAGATAACACCTTCATCCTTGTTCTTTGTGCCATACACTAGCAAAAGGGTTCTATAGAGTACTGAAAAAGGGCTGTTTGAGTAGCGGAACCCTTTTGGTTCTACAATGAACCATTTTTTGAACCATTGTTCTTTAAAGCATATTTGAGAGGTGCTCAATCAAGAAAAGAACCTCTGAAGCATTGCAAAGTCCTTTAGGTTGTCATGCCTCTATATAGAAAGATTACTTGTATTAAAGAACCATTGAAGAATTCCATTAGAAGGAGTGTAGAAGTTCCACTTTGTGGATGCTTCCTTAAAGAACCACTTATGTTCATCAGATTCATGTAAAGACATTTTAAGAACCTACATATAATGTTATGACTCTAGGATGAACCCATGAATTGGTGTAAAACCTGTGAGTTATCCAAAAGTTCTTTACCATTACGGATCTCTTCTCAAACAATGTTTTTAGGGAACCAAAACAGTTATTCTGCTGCATTGCTCAAAGAACTATTTGTGGCTTTGAGTAGAACAACAAAGCCAGAGTAGCAGCACCTTGAGGATATTCTAGAGCTGCAGTGGAACTTCCTCACTCTTCCAACATCTCTCAGCAGAAGAATTGAATAGTCTTTGGCATTTTCAAACTTGTTTTGGATATCTGGGACTATTTGGGGGGAGGGGCTCATTATTATTGGTTTGATTTCATGCAGAACAATTCTATTCAATTTGTGGAGTGAGTTTGCTATTTGAAATATCACATTTCCATGTGCATTTTTACAAAATCCTAGAGCTGAGGTTCACCCGTTGCTCATTTTTCATTATTTCTCTTGGATACAAATGCTTAAGCCTGAAGAACAGTTCTTTCTGGACCTGCAAACAAGGAGCTGTACTCGAAGGAGAAGCAGTCACATGACAAAATGGACCAATCATAGAACCCTACATGCAGCACTGTTGCTTCCACACTTGCAGAAGACTGAACCAGGGTCTGTTGAAGCAAATCCCAGACTAGCAATTTCAGGAAGACCAGAGATCGGTTTGCTGGACTGGTTTTATTTGCTCCCAGGCCCCGTAAAGCTTTCATATTTGACCCAACTTACCTTAATCAGAGCAAGCATTTCTGGGTCTGGAAAAACTGCTAGTGTGAAAACAGGATCCTTTGCATGTAAAATAAAATCTAGGCTTTGTTCACAGTACTTGAGTAGAGGTAATATTGAACTTACTCAGGAAAGTACAAATACATCCAGATTGTTCACAGATATGTACATGGTACTCATTACTACCCTCCTCTGAAAGTCCAGTTTTCAAGCAGGCAGAATTTACAACCTTCCAAAATCACTCACAAACACTGGATTGAATTTAATCAGTTCAGATGTTTGCATCAGTTTCACATAAATAAAGTATATTAACACAGTTATTGCCAAACATAAGTAAACTGAAAGGCAAAACTGTTATTTTACATTTTGTTCATGTACAAAATTAAGCATGCTTTTCAGTGTCCTTGTTGTTAATGGGGAATTTTACAAAGAGTTCTTTGAATTATGCCATAGGAAAACCACTTTTGGTCCCATTAAGCACCAGCTTAATAAAAGAAATGTGTGAAGAATTTTTAAATTTCAATTTAAAAGTTCTTTTAACAGTTTAAAGTCTATGCTCTTTACCAGTTTAGGGTCCAGGTTCTTTACCAGTTTAAAGTCTAGATTATTCACTAGTTTAGAATTCAGGTTCTTTACCAGTTTAAAGTCTAGATTATTTACCAGTTAAAGGCCCAGGTTGTTTATGGAACCAAAATGTTCTTTGTTTGGCGTTGCTTCAGAGAACTCTATGTAGCACCTTTATTTTTAAGTGTAGTGCTCCAATATGAACTTCTGATTTATATGGGTCAAATGAACATTTTTGATCTATTAAATCTAATTTTATTATAATGTGTTGTGTAGATTATAAGAACACTATATGCTACTGTTCATCTCTGCTGATGAGACCATACTGACCAGAACCTTTTTAGGATGTTATTGAACATACAAAAAGTTACAAAAAATGATATTGCTCTAAATAAAAGTTTAATATTGAGAAAAAAATGACAACAATGAATAAAAAAGTATTCAATATAATCTATGAAAAGCAAGTAAATTGGCATTTGAAATGGTCAGATTGTATTGAACTGAATGAATGAACAGAATGTGAGACACTTATTAGATGTTCAATGAGTTCAAATCTGCTTTGTTGTTTAACTTTTTAGGATAAAATAACAAATACAGTACATTTCTACAAACACATTAGTGGAAATATCTGCAATCTTAATACTGAATGTGAAGCAAAATGGTGGGGAAGTTGTCTCGTCTTCCAAATCCGTATCCTAACCGTGAGGTTCAGAGCATTCACTGGTGTTTAATATTCCATGCAACTCTACATTGTGGTCACTGTATATGATTACCGTAATCTCACCTGGTTGTAGCAGGTTTGACCTCCACTCTATTTTCACTCTAATCAGTGCAGTAATCTCTCTCAGAACTGAATGCAACAACTAATGGTCTTGTGAGGCAAGGAGACCCAAACCTGGCTTGTGATATGAAGTGTAAATTTGTTTCTTTTCTTCTTTTTTTTTTCTTTTCTTTATTATTATTATTATTTTATTTTATTTTATTTTTTATTTTTTTGGAAGATCAGTTAGTGATCTCAGTGACAGAATTAAGCCAAGTTTGTAATTGTATAATATTTACTGTAAGATGTAGAACCTTCAATAACTATTAAAACTTTTCCCAAAAAAATATCTGTTCCATTCTTACACATATTTCAGCGAAGTCCACAAGTACATATCCAGTTGTCTGCTGTACATTCTCTGTATATTTTTAGTCTTTTATAATTACATATTATGTATAGTTTATCTGAACAGTCCCAACATTAAAACCACCTGCCTTTTACAAGGTAGGGTCACCTTATACCTCCAAAACAGCTCTGACCTGTCAAGGCATGGACCCCACAATACCTCTGGTGTGCTGTGGTATCAGGCTGATCTTTTAGGTTGTGAGATGGAGGCCCCCATGAGCATGAGTGAGCTTGAGGCACTCTGTACCTGGTTCACAGGTAAAACATCTTTGGAGCACTAAGTAGGTACTGACTCCTGCATATTAGGAACTCACAAGATCTATGTGATGTTATGGTGATGCTGACCCAGTCATATAGCCATGGCAATATAGTTCCTGCGTCTCAGATTCTTATTCATGCTCAACATAGCAACTTCAAGAATAGACTGGGTACTTGTTCACTTATCGCCAGATAATCGATTAATTATTACTTCACCTATATTATAGATTTGGTGAGCAGTTGTAGGAGATGAAGCCCTGGAAACCAGCTTTGGCTGGAAAGAGCTTTACAGCAACAATCCCAAGCAAACTTAAGAAGATGAAAATGTACTTAGCAAGCAAATTTGAGGCTGGTGTTCTAAGAACAGTGGACCAACCCAGTCCAGACTATCTAGCCTCATTATATGTGTTTGGGAGACCTTGTATGGCGAGAAGCAGAAAATGCTCTGACTGACATATTTAGGCACCTAAACACATTATTTAAAAGCTTTTCTCAGGAATATGAGTTTTAAAAAAACATCACACTAGAACACATGCAGGTAAACATAAATGCAGAGAAAGGTAACAGGGTTTTCCCATTTTCAAGAAAGTAGAGATCTTATAAGCTTGGTTCCAGATTGGTGCACACTGGCCACTTTATTAGAAACACCTACCCTGTCCATCCACTCACTGGTCACTTTATTAGAAACACCTACCCTGTCCATCCACTCACTGGCCACAATACTGGAACCTTATGCACCAACACACTGGCCGCTTTATATTTAAACCCATACATTCTATGTTCTCATACTGGCAATTATATTCAAAACCCATACCTTTTTTGTCCACTGACTGGCCAATTTATTAGAAACACTATACATCCAATGTGGCTACTATGGCACTGTTAAAGTTTTTCTAATGAACTGGCCATTTTCCTGAGGAGCACCTACACCTAGCACAGCACCTAACAGCTCACCTGAGCACTGATTTATCAAAGCCGGTATTGGATGAGATCTATAAATAATAGTAGACTTTGGAGATGTATAATAATCACAGTGATGGAATACCAATGTTGCTGTGTTTTTGCATTCTATACTTGGGAATAAAACTGTCTTGATTGTCTTAATGACATGAAAAGAAATCCAGGAAAGGGTGGATTCTGACTTTTACACAGTTGAAAACATTCAATTGTAACTGCAGTGTGGAACAGTGTTTGTCTTTTCCTTCATCTAACTGATGATGGTGTGCACAGATGGACCATTATTTGCATTGGTGCAGTAACAATAGACAAGATGTCTATAAATATTGTGTCTGCCGTGCCAGAGGGGAATGTGTCGAAACATTCTCTTATCAGCATGTTTCACTTCTGTGTTTCACAGCCTCAGGCTTCCTGCATGAAGAAACAATACAGCACTGCAACTACTGACCACCACGTCTGCTAGTGCTCCATATGTCATTAGGCTGATTTAGCTGGTAGATACACCTAATACATCCTACATGCTACAGTCCATTACAGGCAGTAATAAAGGCAGTACAAGTGAAAAAGTACTGTATTGTATTTCTAATATTGTGACATGATGTCACCAGCTCAACTGGTTTATTGTGGTTGGTGTGGCACAACAAATAACACCAGCAGCAAGCCACCATACCACGGACTGGGGTTTGACTGGGCAACTATGCCATGCTACACCAATAAGAGTCCTTGGGCAAGGCTTCTAACACTACTCTGGCACATTGCTCTGGATCAGAGCATCATGTAAATGAAGTTAAAGACTGGCTCTTGCTCTGTATTCATCAAAACACCAACAGAGCTCATCTGCTCATGGCCCACAGTGATTTGCATATTACAGCCTTCTAAAATTCTGAGATGACCACTCATTGATCCCTTTATTGCAGGGGTCAACCACCATCCTGGAGGGCTACATTCCTACAGACTTTAGCATCAACCCTAATCCACCCCACCTGATCCAACTAATTGTGGTGTGGGGGTGGGGGTGGGTGTTGGATTTGGGTTGGACCTGAAACCTGCATGAAGGTACAGGGGTTGGACAGTGAAACTGAAACACCTGTCATTTTACTGTGGGAAGTTTCATGGGTAAATTGGAGCAGCCTGGTGGCCAATCTTCATTAATTGCACATTGAACCAGTAAGAGCTGAGTGTGAAGGTTCAATTAGCAGGTAAGAGCACAGTTTTGCTCAAAATATTGCAATGCACACAACATTATGGGTGACATTCCAGAGTTCAAAAGAGGACAAAATGTTGGTGCACGTCTTGCTGGCGCATCTGTGACCAAGACAGCAAGTCTTTGTGATGTATCAAGAGCCACGGTATCCAGGGTAATGTCAGCACCACCAAGAAGGACCAACCACATCCAACTGTGGACGCAAGAGGAAGCTGTCTGAAAGGGATGTTCAGGTACTAACCCGGTTTGTATGCAAAAAATGTCATTCCCAAGATGAATTGACGCTGTATTGGCCGCAAAAGGAGGCCCTAGAGCACCATACTAATAAATCATTGTGGTCTTAAACCATGTGTTTCAGTTTCATCGTCCAACCCCTGTAGCTCTCCAGGAGCAGGGTTGGTGACCCCTCCTTTATTAGAAACACCTACCTTATATGCCCACACACTGGCCAGGTTATTAAAACAACATATCATGTTCATCTACTCACTGGAAATTTAATTGTGCTTTTACTCACTGGCCACTTTATTAGAACCACCTACCTTGTGCTTCACTTGATATAAAAATTCTTTAACAACTTAAAAGTTCTGACAAATATGGCTCTTTACAGAACGGTTCTTCTGTGACACCACTCAAAGAAACTAGAAAATAAAACACATGACCATGTCCTTTTGCCTGTCACAGTTTATACAGTAACATTACAGAGTCTCTTATAGTCCTGAAAGACCTTTCCTACATATCTGTAATTAATGCTAGACAAGACATCTGTTCTGCATCTTTGATTGACAATATTTTATTTATATGAGTGTCTTTTTTCCTACAGAGTATTTATTCATTTATCATTCAAAGTGGAAAGTGTAGCAACCTGAGGTATGGACTTTACACAGCTTTAAACTGATCACACACCCTCTACCCTCAGGCTGTGACAATAGTGTGTGAATACCTGTTGCTTCACTACAGGCTCCTGATGTTTATTTGGACAGTTATCAGCTATTAAAGGCAAATTTGTCTTTGAGCTTGTTGTTCTAGACCTGCTCAGGTTCTTTAATTTACCTTTAAATCACATCCAGTGAACCATAAAACTAATGGTGATAAGATCTGACAGCTTACTTTACATTCATTCACTCTCCAGCTGAAGGTTCAACAGAAACCCAGTCAAACTAAGGGCACTCCTTTAAAACCCATTCCAAAACAGGCCTCCGTAATCTAATGTCTAAATAAGGATCTACTTGTTTTTTGTAATTTATCTGTTTAATATTTTATTATACCACTAATCGCAATCTAATTTAGCCTAATGTAAGCAATATTATACACCACAGCAACCATCTAGGAACACCATTTTAACTACATAGCAACCACTAGACAACTCAATAGCAACCATCCAACAACAATATATTGAAAAATTAGTAACACTATAGCAACTACTTAGCAACACCATAGCAACCACCTGGGTAAGTAACACAGCAACCACCTAGCAACAGTCTTTTAGGGCCATATATATATAAACAGCAACTAAATGCAAGAAATAAAAAAAAATGTTGCACCCAGAAGAAATTAACTGATTACAACGGAAGACTGCAATGGTGTCATGTCAGACTACCATGGAGTCACTCAGAATCGCAGCAGGTCATCTTCAGTGATGAGTCCCACTTTTCTCTTAATGGAGGCAAAGAACAAATCTGTGTGTGGAGGCACAGTGGTCAGTGCCAAGATCACTTGTTTGTTGTCCCGCATTACCAGAACGTCTGGTGTCATGATGTGATCATCTTTGGCCTTCTTTACAGGCAAATCTACATTAATTAGGTCCTGCAACCAGTACCTTTTTGGAACTCACACTCACACCCTATTCCAACAGGACAACACTTGCCTACATACTGCTGCCCTCTCAAGAACTTACCTTGAAGACACAGATACAATGCCATGTCCAGTCACACATATCCAGACAGTTGAAAATGCGAGGGATGTTACTAGATGCATTATCAGCACTCTACTCTTACTGCAAAATCTGCAGGAACTGAGGGAGAACATTCAAGCTGCATGGGATGGATTATCACAGCACACTATTGGGAAGCTTGTGTGCAGAATCCTGATTCAAAACAGTGCAGAAGGCATCTCTACATCTAAGGTAGAACAACCACCATTGGTAGAGGAAAAAACAATGAGCAGAACATGCATCTGCTCCTCAGAACTGTATATATTGAACTGTATAAATAGAAAACTGTTCAATAGAATGAAATTTTGTTGTTTGAACAATAGTATTTGCATTTACATAAAGGAATTGAGGACATGCCTCTTAATAGATTCACAACTCATGATGGCATGCAATGCCGAACACATAGCTGTGGTCAGTTGCTGCACCTAAATGACCATTTGGTGTTACAGCTATTGTTTTTTCTTTATTTTATCCCACTGTAGTAATTGGTATGCACCACTAGAGATGACACTGTCACATGAAAATGTCATGCCTGTGCTGCCTGTGCTGCCTGTACTGGTATGCAGTGAAATGCTGCCTTAGGATTTAGCTTGCTAATTTTCTGGGTAGTTTTCTGAGGAACCAACACCACATCAAAATATTTTCTTTAAAAGAAAAAAAAAATAAAATAAGATTTCATGGACATATAAAGCTCTGAGGAGCAGATACATATTTCTAAAGTTGTGCCTAGTGGTTATTTTTGTCCTGCCTCTGAAGTAGAGCTGCCTTCAGAATCATTTTGCACACATGCCAATAGAAACCTCTACAACTCTATACCTACATAGCAAAAACTTTAATGTTAAACATTTTTGAGTTGATTTTAACTCATTGGGTTTTACATACTGCTGCCATCTCAAGAACTTAACTTGAAGACACAGATACTATGCCATGGCCAGTCACAATGCCAGACGTATCTTGATTTAATTAGATTGAGTTGATTGAGTTGATTAGGTCAGAGTTAATTCAGCACTGTTCAACTCAGCAAAGACTTAATTAAAATCCAATAACTTCTGATAGTGGGGCACGACGTTTGCAATCACCCCTGAGTGGGCAGCTGTATGGTTAGAGAACCAGCCTTGTGGCTGGAATCCCTCAACTCGCAGGGCATGACTGAAGTGCCATTGAGCAAGTCACTTAACTGTCAAAATCAACACCTTGGGATTTCATTCAACACTGGACTTTTTGCTGTGTAGATGTCTGGCATGTTGTATTATACCTGAAACCATACTGAGAGACACTATTTCGATATGTATAGCTCAATAAATATTGCCCATATGAATCTGAATGTTTAACCATTTATTTTTCCTGGTAACGTGTATCTTTATTATGAATAGCATTGCAATTCTTTCTGGGTGCAACTATTTGTGCAACTTTTTTGATGAGTGTAATATAATATATGAGCATTCAAAGTATGAATAGATTGTACAGTCATCAGCATGGACATGTACATTTTAAAACCTTTACAATGTTTTCATCATATCAATCTCATCATTTTTCATTATGTGGGCCATTAAATACAAAATCGATGTACAATTAGGCCCAAAAATATTTGAACAGAGACTATCTTCTTCATTTGCACTTGCATGCCACCACTTTGGATTTGAAATTAAACAACTGATATGCAATTGAAATGTAGACTTTTAGGTTTAATTAAAGGGGTTGAACAAAAAAAAAATCATATGAAATGCTAAGGAATTGCATCCATATTTCTACAAATCCTCCTCATTTCAGGGGCTCCAAAGTAATTGGACAATTATCTCAAAAACCTTTTCATGGGCTGCATGGGCTATTCCCTTGTTAGTCCATCATCAATTCACATTTTGTGTTAAATGTTCTCTCTTATGATCATCCACCTCTTCTCCGTAGAACTGACTCTGAATGACAGTAAGTTGAATGAGGATATGACATCATAGGTTTTTCAATACCAGTGCCTCACAGATGTGGTTAAACTGGATTGTGTAAGTCATACAGAGGCAGAAGGGAAGGAAGCACAAGGAAGGTGGAGTGAATCGACATTAGCTGGACTTGCAGAGGTATACTATAACTACAACCTTTATCTACTTAGTTCGTTTAATTTGACATCCTCCACAGCTCTTTTTTATGCAGTATTCAATCAATGTGAACTGAATTTACAACAATTCCCTTTTAGACAACAGCATTTAAATTCAACTTAAATTAAACTTAAAATACACTTCAATCAAAATAACCTCCATTCACAGGCCACTTTATTAGAAACACCAATCGTAAAAGTCCACACACTAGCCAATTTATTCGAAACTCACACCTTAATTAAATGCAACATGTTACATCCCATTAACAATCCCAATGTTTAGATTAGATTTGATGTTAGATTTCCTTTTCTAAAACACACATTTTAGCACCATGAGGGGTTTTTAATGAACTTATCAGTTGAGTCAGGTGAACAAGAAAGTATCAGCCTATTACTATGAATAACAATACTTAAGCCCTTCAAGACCATTCAAGATTAAATGTGCAGCTCAGGTTACCGAGTGGAAGTGGTCCTCCAGGTATGAAAGGCTATTAAAATATCAGCAGTGTTGACACTACTAGCTCCTTCCACACAAATGGCATTCTCTGAATAGTTCTCAGTCCAGGTCTGTGTTGGAGCAAGTTCCCCAGAAACCCCGTTTAGATTAGCCTGCAGGTGGAGGCCAAACACTCCTGACCTCTGACCTCATTTCTATTGTCTGTTTCTGGACTCACAGTCAATCACTGGTAATATAATGTACATTAGCCATTTTATCAGAAACCCCTCAAATGTAGCTCCGCCAGTAAATGACAGAAAGAGGTACAGATTTCCAATTAATTTTATATGGCTTTTGCCAGATACCCTTTTATTACTATGAAGTTATTATGAGTTTTATTAATATTTTAGAACAGCCCCTTCCAGATTGTGGTAATTTAATACATTCTAAGTGTTAAAGTGTCAGCTTCACGGAATCAATTCATCATCCCTTTTGCACCCTGAACTAATACTGATACACTGAGATTTGATCTTTCAAATCCTATTACGGCAGGACAATATGCTAAATGAGCCCTTGCTAAAATGACTTTTCTGGCGCAAAATGTGAATCTTGGGAATTACAATACAAGTAATAGAACCAGTGCTCAGTTCTAGAAGAAGAACCCGTATGACAGTTGAGTGACAAGCATGATTAACCCTTAGCACCTGAGTTCCACACTGAGTTATACAATTCAGAAGACAGACACAATTCACTCCTTTCAAGCAGAAAACACAAACGAAATTTAGGCCTGAAGTTTGTTTTTGATGAAGACACGGTCAAATTCATACAACTATTTCAGTTCTGTTCTCCCCAAACAAAGTAGCCTCGGATCTCCTGAAAAGAACAACCTTCAGAAGTCCCCGATAAATACTTTTCTAATGTATGAAATAAATAAAAGTGCCTCAAAATACAAAAACACCCCAAAACTGGCCTCTGCTTCTGGAGGTTAAACAGGTGAGATCTGGTGACTGTTGAGTTGAATGTGTTTGTAAGTCAGGTTGCCTTTAAGCTCCAGTCTAAGCTCATCTGGGTGTCTTTCCCAGTCATCTGCATGTGAGTTACGAATCTGGTGAATTGTATTAGAGACGGAATCACTCCTTTAATCTACGTCACTCCAGTCCAGCCAACGTTTGAGTGAGAGTGAGGAGTTTTCACACGGTCCCTCGCCGCCCGTCTGAAGGTGCGTCTCTGCTCAATTCAGCTTCAGAACTGCGGCTGGAAGCGGCTCGGGCTGCTGTTCTTTCTCATCTCTGAGCAAACTCAACCTTTTCATTTCCCTCCTGCACTTAGTTCGTCGTTTTTCTTGCACGTCCTCGTGCGAGAGTTTGGATTAAGGATCAAAATGCCTTAAACTCTGCTGGCAGCTGAATGAGGACAGAGGGGTCCTGTTTCCCCCAAACACCCACAGCTTCAGAGCGAGGTAGGACTGCTTTCACGAGCTGCTCTCACTGGGACGTTTATCCTACATTCAGTTCACTGACCTTAATCCCCTTCATTAGAACATGACTGGAAATATTTACATATGCAGATCACTGAGCATGAATTATACATATTCATCAGTTATATTATTATAACATCATGTTATTAGTGAGGAACTGTCTTTTGTGTATGTGGGTTCTAGATTGTGTCAGGTTTATTGCTCTACTAATAAAGTGGCCAGAATGAGAACACAAGTTAGCAAGTGGGTTCTTAAAAAGTGTCATACAAGATGGGGTTTCTAATAAAGTGGCCAGTGAGTGGAAACACAAGGCGGGGTTTCTAATAAAGTGGCCAGTGTGTGGAAACACAAGGCGGGGTTTCTAATAAAGTGGCCAGTGAGTGGAAACACAAGGCGGGGTTTCTAATAAAGTGGCCAGTGTGTGGAAACACAAGATGGGGTTTCTAATAAAGTGGCCAGTGAGTGGAAACACAAGGTGGAGTTTCTAATAAAGTGGCCAGTGAGTGGAAACACAAGGTGGAGTTTCTAATAAAGTCACTTCAGTCATGTGCTACCAGTTCAGGGAATTGAACATGCATCCTTCCAGTCACAAGGCTGGTTCCCTAACCACCAGATCACAACTACTCAATTTGTAATAAAGGGCTGGATGATATGGCCAACATTTATATTACAGTATATTTCTTCATTTTGGTCAATACAATATAATTCCAATATTGATGTGACAAATATAAAAGCCACAAAAAAACGCCAAGAATGCGCATACTAGTTCTAATAGCCCAGTATTTATCTCCTGCTGAGAGACAGTGTCTGTTGTCAGTGTGTGTGTGCAGAAGAGAATTGGAGTGAGATATGAGTGAGATATGGGAATTAGCATTTTCTCAAATTGCACAACTTTAATAAGGACATTAATACAGATATTTAGTCACAAATAAATTGCCTTAATTGTCTGTATTGCTTAATAATCTTTCATTTCAACTGAAAATACAATATGTAATTAAGTACTTTTACCACCTTTATATTTGCTTTTATGCATTCTTAGGCTGTGGTGGAGAACAGTATGACCAGTGGTTGTGGTAGATGCAGGAGTGTGTTGTCCAGTAGTGGTGGTGACAAGGCAGGACCAGTTTAAAGACATGTTTAAAGTCATACAAATCCACAAACAGAACACTGATGGGAAATGAAAGCGAAATCCAGACCAGATGAATTTCTGCAAGTTACAGATTTTCTGATGTACTATTTTATACATCATGTACGAATGACAGTATTTAGCTTGTATATAGAATAGAATAGAATAGAATAGAATAGAACTTTATTGATCCCTTGGGAGGGTTCCTTCAGGGAAATTAATAAGTACAGTAAGCAGAAGATAGGCAGAAAAAAAAATAATTTAGTAGACGTAAGCAGCACTATATAAATATTTAGAATATATAATATACAGAATATATTACAATATAAAATATAGATAGTAGTGCATGAGAAAAAAGAAGAGTCCTTTAGGAGGGTGTATTGCACATTATTGCACATTATTGCACTTAAAAACTGTTCAAATGTTCTAGCTAAAATATCTATAAAGTCTAATGGTACTTATTTTGCAGATATGGACTCAATTTAGTGCAACAGAGTGTTGAAAATGTTTGGGGAAATTGGTGGAGTTTGTAAGTGGAAGTTCAGCTCTTTGTTTACAGCTTGAGTGTCAGGGTTGTGAGCTGAACAGACAAAGAGTAAGGAAGCGGAGGTAAACACTGGGGTTGAGGAATTAAAAAAATAAAGATAAACCTGGGATACTAACACACAAAAACTGGGGTACTTAAACTAACACACTAAATCTAGACAGATTTACAAACACCTCTACCAACAAACACCATGAATGAAACAAAAGGACTGACCAAGACCAAGCTAAGACAAAGGGTCTTAAATACAACATAACATTGACCACACCTGGGACATGATAACGAGGGGCAGGGTTACAAATGGGACACAGCTTGTGAGGGGCGGAGCAAGGGAGGGGACAGAAGCAAAACAAACACAACCCATGAGCTTAGGGGCCCATGGGGAGAAACAACAACTAGAACAAGACAAGAAGACAGAGGTGAACAAGACTGACAAATGACAGACATTACATTCAGCTATCAGGCCCACCATAAACCACAGTTTACCCCCGCAGCACTGCTCATCCCTGACTCTTCATACGGGCTTAAAGGCAAGAAAAATCAACAAAAAATACAGTTGAATGTTTGTGTAATTAGGTTTGCTTTCTCCAAACAGTGGCTCCGCGATAAACTCTGGCTGCATGCCTGTGGTGTACATCATCAAGCTCCAACGCAATCTATGTTCTGCTCTTTTTGTTTGACTTGAATGCAGTGGAACTGATGACAGCATCTTATAATGAATGTCAGCCAGTGGTGCTGAAAATAATGTTTATTGAAATATTGGAAAATGTATCACTCTTTAATTTTTATTTTGTTAATTATCATCCAGGTGTCTTCTCATTTCATAGAACCTAGAACTATATGGCTGCATTAAGTGGTTGCATGTGAATAAAATGTGGTACATCAACACCATTGTGACCAATGTAAGCAGATAACAACACTTTGCTGGGACAGATGCTCATATCCAGAGAGACTTGCATATGAATACATGTGTAACGCGAACTTTTTCTTTGGCCACCAAGTTTTATCACGTTTTGTGAAGAGCATTAATCAAGCAGGTCATAACCTGAAGTCCGGTCATGATCTGGTGAGTCAAGGGCCTTCGTCAGTCATCACTTCAAAACTATGAGGAGCAATCAGTCATTGTGATTTGCAGTAACATCTGCTCAAAGTTCTTGTCTTTTACTGCGGTACTTTTCCACTCCAAGGTCATATGCTTTTCTTTGGTGGTGTCTGGTATGCACTCCAGCGGTGTGATTTCTACATCCTGACACACTAAGTTTACCCGCTGAGTCTAATCAGGTGTGATTGAGATGATGACCATCATACTGTGCTGGGTGCTGGACTCTGGACTTCCATCCCTAGATATTCAGTTTAGTCACTAAAACCAACATATTTGCATATATTTACCTACTGAAAATTATATACAACCAAATAAGAGCATGGAAAAGCTCTTGGATTTTTGTTTCCAAATGTAAATGAGGAAGACAGGAAACCACCCATTCATTGATTTCTGATTTTACAATAAAGCAATAGAACATGAGAGGGAGTGTGTAATTATGACATAATAGCATGGCTGCAGTGAAGCAGTGTTTCTTGTATTTCATCACAACAATGCTGTTATGTCACAATAACACATGGACCTCAAATGTTTTGTTTTTTTTTGTAAAAGTTGCAATTGAGCCATTAACATAGCATACAGTGGGTACGGAAAGTATTCATCATTGTTTCATTGCAGCCATTTGCTAAAATCAAAAAAGTTCATTTTATTTCTCATTAATGTACACTCACCACCCCATCTTGACAGAAAAAAAGACAGAAATGTAGAATTTTTTGCAAATTTATTAAAAAAGAAAAAATTAAATTTCATACCTGGATTTGGGGATCCTCTGCCATTCTTCCTTGCAAATCCTCTCCAGTTCCGTCAGGTTTGATGGTGAACATTGGTGGACAGCCATTTTCAGGTCTCTCCAGAGATGCTCAATTGGGTTTAGGACAGGGCCCTGGCTGGGCCAATCAAGAACAGCCACAGAGTTGTTCTGAAGCCACGCCTTTGTTATTTTATCTGTGTGCTTAATGTTATTTTATCTGTGTCAATGTCTTGTTGGAAGGTGAACCTTCGGTCCAGTCTGAGGTCCAGAGCAATCTGGAGGAGGTTTCTGTCCAGGATATCTCTGTACTTGGCTGCATTCATCGTTCCTTCTGTTGCAACAAGTTGTCTTGTCCCTGCAGCTGAAAAACACCCCATAGCATGATGCTTCACTGTTGGGATGGACGGCCAGGTCTAGGAAGAGTTCTGGTTGTCCCAAACTTCTTCCATTTAAGGATTACGCAGGCCAGATCTGTGCCTTGCCACAATTCTGTCTCTGAGGTCCTTGGACAGTTTCTTCAACTTCATGATTCTCATTTGCTCTGACCTGCACTGTGAGCTGTGAGGTCATATATAGACAGGCGTGTGCCTTTCCTAATCAAGTCCAATCAGTTTAATTAAACACAGCTGGACTCCAATGAAGGAGTAGAACCACCTCAAGGAGGACCAGAAGAAATGGACAGCATGTGGGTTAAATATGAGTGGCACAGCAAAGGGTCTGAATACTTATTATGTAAAATTTCAGTTTTTCTTTTTTAATAAATTTGCAAACAATTCTACATTTCTGTCTTTTTTTCTGTCAAGATGGGGTGGTGAGTGTACATTAATGAGAAATAAAGTGAACTTTTTTGATTTTAGCAAATGGCTGCAAAGAGTGAAAAATTTTAAGGGGTCTGACTACTTTCTGTACCCACTGTATAATGTTTGCATTTTTGTCAACTCACTTGCTCACTGCAGTTCCTTCTCCTGCTCCTTACATAGACCAACAAATTAAAGGCTTTCTACTCCTACTTCCTAGTATTTTCCTAGTTATTGTGTATTCATGTCTTAATCTTAACCCTCCTGATTCTTTTCATAAATAATTATTAACTGCAATTTTTTCTTTAGAGCAAACCAGAAAGTGTGTGATTTATTTTACAAGATGAAGACCTGTTGGTTTGCTTGTTGATACAACACAGATAGTGATTTTAGTGCTAAAAATGTTATACAGTGGTATCTTTATTTTATTTTCCTTTATTTAGCACAACCAAAAATAACTATACATCATTTTTTGTTCTTCAAAATGTTACAAATTTAGGCTGCATATCTAGGCTCTATATAAAGGGTCTATCACTTTGGAACAGCCTTCTCGGGAGTAGTAGCTGAGAAGCTTTAATAGACGAAATTCCCAAGTAGCAAACTAAGCTGATCCAGATCCAAGTTTCCTTTCAGCAGATGTGTGTCACATCTGTTTAGTGGATCAGGTCTAGCTCTACTGCAGGTTCATGTCATGATTCAAATTTTCATAAGGATCCATTATACTGATGGTAAATAATGCTAGGAATGAGTGTTGAAGCATGTCATTGCCAGTGCCAGTGGTGCCAGTCCTCTGTATGGATGTCCTATGTCCTATTGGTACACAAATGGTTCAGTCTAACAAGGCTGCGTGGGGACATCACTGTGGTGTGTCAATTTCCTGTCCTGCTGTCCCCCAGTGGACTGAATATAAAATGTAATATATCTCTATTTAAATAAAATAGAAATGTGTACATGATCGACTTTCTTTATAAAAGATTAAATTTCCCAACCTGTCAACAGAATGAAAGTCCTTGACAAAATTCCAAGGCAGCATGGGTGCATGCATGAGAGTAATTTGGGAATTTGAGTATCTATTACATGGAAGTCAGGAAAAATGGGACCTCTAACAACTACTACTTCACATTCTGCTGTATTTCCATATCTATTCCCTTGCCAGTAAATATCTTTTTTTAACTGCAACCTCTTTAGCCTGTGAACGTGTTCTCAAAAGCTGTTGATATCATCAGTATGAAAGTAAATTGTCAAGACAGCAGAATTAATTCTCTTAATTTAAATCTATTTCTGATTTCTGATTGTTATTTATGTGTATAAATTATTGTTATTTTGTGCATATTCATTAATGGCCTTTATTACATATATATATATATATATATATATATATATATATATATATATAGTGGGATATGTTATTATTATTATTATTTTTTTTATATACTTATATAATGCTTTTCTAGTACCCAGTGGGCCATCTTAAATATTGGAAATCACATTCTGCAGTATTTCCTGGGGGAAATATATATTTCTATGTGTGACCTCTGTATCCTGTGTTCTGGAAAGCTGGTGATATCATCAGAATAAAAAGAGCAAATGAAGCCCCATTACAGAAAAACCAGTAACCTGGCTCACACAGTAAAACAGAGCCCTCCATATTCAGCTCCAACAAATTTAACAGATAAACAGAGGGATCAAGTGAGGAGCAGCTGTGTGTGTGTGTGTGTGTGTGTGTGTGTGTGTGTGTGTGTGTGTGTGTGTGTGTGTGTGTGTGAAAAGAGATAGAATAAAGAGAGAGAGCTGTAAAGAGTGAGAGTTCATTTTCATTGGTAAATAAAACTGCCAATGTGCTACTGGCTCAGTAAAAAGAGTGAAAGTTGGACAGGTGGACATGCCATGGCATATCAGTAGGTCTCTCATAATAGTTATATTATTGACTCATCATCAATAAATTGCCATGATCTCAATACAGTTTGTTGATCTGAGTATCACTCATGTTTTTTTTGTTTTGTTTTGTTTTTATAGCAAGGACACTCCATTAATATGAATGACCCAATATGTATTTGTTTTTGTGTAAAACAGGGTTTTTTATTGTCTTCAAGTGTCCAGATATTCTCAAAATTGAAAGTTGACAGCTCCTTAAAAGGGTGCAACTACATTGTTATACTGTTATACACTGATCAACCATCACATTATGACCACCTCCATGTCTCAAGCACCATACAGGAGCACTTTGTAGTTCTAATAATTACAGACTGTAGTCCATCTGTTTCACTGCATACTTTGTTAGCCTCCTTTCACCATGATGTTCAATCGTCAGGACCCTACAGGACCAGCACAGTGCAGGTATTGTGTGAGTGGTGGGTCATTCCCAGCACTGTGTGTTGATCTGGTACAAGTGGATCAGACACAGTAGTTCTGCTAGAGTTTCTGCATAGTTTGTGTTGGTCTTCTTCTAGTCCTTGATTAGTGCTCATAGGATGCTGTCACTGACCACTGATGAAGAACTAGAGGATGACCAACACAAACTCTGCCATCAATAGATGAGCTTGTGCATTTCTGGCTTGTATATCTGTTCTGTGTGACTTGTCTTTGTCTGTGTTTGCAATGCAGATCAGTCAAAGGTTTCCTCAGAGCTAGGATGGACATTGCATTTGATGGAAGCTGTACAACTAAGGCAGCAGATTTACAGAAACATGATGTTTTGTTGATCTTAGAACATCCCATGCTTTCATGGTTTGCACAAGAGAGCTGATGCCTGGAGTGCTGCAGTGCAGAGCTAATGCTTATTTATAAATCATCCTTTCCCATTGTTTTCATTAAGAGCACTGTCCTATCAGTATCACTGCTGTGAATGTTATTTTGTAATCACCAGCTCATATATTACAAGACTAAAGCTTACATGCAGATGTGTTGCATAACATGACTTTACAGAGATTCCTTTTGATTCTCCACATCTTTACTTTGTTCTTTGTCTCTTTGTAAAACCATAGTAACCCCAGTCATGGAAACAGAAAAAGCCCATTAAAACTTTCAGGCTGGTCAGTGTGGAGAGAAAGGGTTACGAAGTTGCCATGGTTTTATGGCCATGAAGATGTGTGTGTATATACCTTTAGTCTAGGTCTAAGTGTCTAATAGAGTGGACAGTAAATGGATACAGTGTTATAAAACTCCAGCACTGTTGTGTCTGATGCACACATAGCACAACACACACTAATGACCAACCACCTACATAATTCCTGCTCTGTGGTCCTGTGGGGACCTTACCGTTAAAGATCAGGGTAGCAAAGTATTTAAAGAAACAGATGGACTGCAGTGTGTAATTGTAGAACTACAAAGTGCTCCTGTATGGTCAGTGGAGCTGATACAGCAACATGGTTTCCACTGGATAACACTTTACTGTAAACAATCCAATACCCAACATACCTGTTTTTTAGAAAAGGCATTGTTTCTGTATTTACAGTGGAAGCATTAAATCTTAAAGGGAGGGGGGATTAATGTTTAAAGCAGTTGTTAAGCTTTTTTTATTAATAAATGCAGTGGCATTCTGTCAGGGTTGTGAGCGCTGGACAGACAAACACTAGGGAAGCAGAGGTAAATGCTGCGTTTGAGGACTTAAATAAAATAAAAAATAAATGGACACAACAACTGGGGTACTCAATCTAACAAAGAACACTAATAAATCTAGTCAAAACAAAAGAACAGAACGAGATCAGGCACGTGACCAACAGAATCTCAGCTAACAAACCAACCATGAAGGAAACAAAAGGCTACATAGAACCAAAAGCAAGCTATCCTAACATAAAGAGTAAGCAACAAAAGGACCGACAAAGACAAGCTGAGACAAAGGGTCTTAAATACCACACAACAGGTGACCACACCTGGGACATGATAGCGAGGGGGCAGGGTTACAAGTGAGACACAGCTTGTAAGGGGTGGCACAACGGAGGAGACAGAACCAAAACTTAGCACATGGGGAGAAACATCAACTGGAACAAGACAGGAAGACAGAGGTGAACAGGACTGACACGTGACACATTACTGAGTGAGGCCACAACAGATTAATCTAATACAGGGTATTAATGCACTAGCATTGCTTGCCATCCCTGCAATGTATAAACTATTGATTCTAAAAGCAAATTTGGTTTTCACAGGATTTTTCTGACCACTTTATGTACTTATGTTACATACACCATCTCTGAAAGAGGTACTGGCACCTTTTATATACAGAATGGCACTGATATAAACAGAATTGCAGTACAAGAGCTAATGATCATGTAAACATGGAGATGTCAGAAAGGCTTATTCTGTTTTCATCTGCCTGTTCACCCAGGGTTAATCCAAAGAAATCCAGCATTACAACTGAAGAGAGCTGGCACGCTAAAGGAAAGCATGATGGTATAAACACTGCTTTGCGTCTGAACGGTGATGAGAACCATGACCTGAAATAATATACAAGTGACACTATGTTTGCTTATTTTATTTCCTGAATTTATTAAAATTTACTATTGTGGATCCAGTTATTACCTCTGAACAAATTTCAAACGTCCTTCACTGAATATTGATTAAGTTGTCTCTGAATACTAATCTGATTGACTGAATGTAATCTTTTACAGCAGGGTTCAGTGATCTTGTAAAATATTATAAATTTTTATACATAGATTTTATGACACAATATTTAACACAATATTTTGACGTGCAGAAAAGATGTCAGTAAAAAAAATAGTATCAGATTCTAAAAAACTGCTATCCAGATACTCTCCCATACTGATTATGGTGATTATAATCAAAATGTTCTGCATTTTATCTAATTAATCAGCACTATTTGCACTCTGTAATGTTCAGATGTTCAATGTTTTGAAAGCACAATATCCACAATATCCGATAACCAAATGTATTACAACTTCAATACAATATTTTCAGATTGCCTACTTTAAAGGGTTGTTTGAGTTACTCTATTGTTACTAAAAAGTACTGGATCCTTGGAGGTTCTTCAATTTGAAACTGTGGAGGAACCACTTCAAGAAACTTCAATAAATGGACAAGTGTTTCTTAAAGGTTCCTTAAGAGGTTCCTCCACAGTTTCAAAAGAACCTCCTCAAGTATCTTGTACTTTTTGTGTAGAACATGTAGAAACATTTCTTAACAATTATTTAAACTACTTAATGAGCATGAAAACAAGACTCATTTGTAGAGTAGAAAATACAATAAATCTATACACCAAACCAATCCTGAAAAATAAGTCATTTTACAAATGATCAAGTTTGGGAGTAAATAAATAAATAAACCTCAGGCCAGGGAATCGGCTTTAAGAATGTTTCTGAAGTTCCAGATCTGATAATTTGGTTCTTTTGTTGGTAAAGTCTCAGAGGGGGGTGTAGCTGTGATGCTGTCCATATACGGTGATGTGGGATTGAAGCAGAAAGTGAAGATTGTAGATATACTTTCTTCCCATCAAGGCATTTTTTCATATTTATAAGCTTTGCTGCTTTAAGCCTTCTTCCTTGAACCTTCTGCACAACTACACATCTCACTGCCATCTATGTAAAGTTTCTTTAAAAGTAAAAATACTGCATAATGTTGCTTTATACCAATGTTATGAGAAAAATGGAAAGAAATAATTCTTGCTTCTGGACTCCCCCTCCTGTCAGGAAGTGTAATTCACATTTTGAGCCACCCTTAAAAGACACTGATTTCGATTGATGGGGTTGGTAGTCTGATACTCTGTCACTGACATGCTCACAGTTGCTTGTTAATTTGTGTTTGTTTTCATGTTTTAAAAGAAAAACACGCATTGCACAGATAAACAGCTTTACAGATAATTTGCCAAAATCAAGACTTATCACAACACCCTACATTTGCAAGTTAAATAATTGGGGGGGGGGGTGGATGGGAATAAATAAATAAATGTATTACTTCAAGTACAGCATGTCAAACCTGCAACAAATCACATTTAATGAAATGATGAAGTAGGAATGTAATGTTAGTGTTAGTGCTGCCAGGCAAATTCTGATAATTAACTGTTGTTTTTCTTCAGAGATATAAACATGTGTCCAAATTTCGAGGCACTTATGAGTGTAACTTACCAAAATTGGAGGCTGGGAGAATTGGTTGAAAAGTTGTATGTGTATGTAATGGAAAATGAGAGAACGTGTTGCAGATCTAGTAAAGTCTTGTCCTGTTGCAAACCCTGTTTGTGGTGCTAAAATGTGATTAACACGTGGCCCCGTAGCACCTAAAGTGTGTTTTAAGCTGCATACGTTTGTTCTTCTAATCAGGTTGTTTATTTGTTGTTTTTTCTCTTTATATTTTTCTGAAAATTAAAAGACTGTCAATGTAGTTTTTTAGGTATTGCACACTGACAAATTTATACTACGAAACATGAATTTTAAACACTTCTCAGACTGTGTGTATGTTTGGACCCATACAGAATTGATATATGACCATATATGTATAAACATTTTCAAAAAAACAAAAAGCAAATGATTGGGCACTTGGGTCTTACATGCACTGCTCTATTTAAGTTTTTCCAGAAATTTTCAGTAATGTTCAGATCAGGGGATTATGAGGACCATGGTAAAGTAGCTAGTCTACTGTGGAATATGAGGTGCATTTGATATCACTATCCATTTGTAGAAGCCATCTTTTTTCAACTTAAAATGAATCAACGTTTCCCTCTACCTGTGAAATGTTTCCCATTCAAATGGCTGCAACACCCAAGCATGGTTGATCTACCCCATGCTTAATGGTTAGAGACGTATACTGGGTTCTTTTTTTCTCCAAACATACCTTTGCTCATTGCTGCCAAAGAGTTCTAGTTTTACCTCATTAGTCCACATCTTTTTTGTAGTGAGGATGAGGGGGAATCATTCTTCTGATGATTCCATGATGACCATATTTATGCAGTGTTCCACAACTCCACTGTTAATTCATCCTGAAGGTTTTGCCATCAAGTCGGGGTTCAGATTTGCCTTTCTAGCAATCCTACAAGCAGCGGATTCCAGACCTTATTTTCCAGACCTTAACTTCACCTCAACTTTTCCTATTAACTGCCGTTTCTTAATTATATTTTGAACTGAGGAAATGGTAACTTGAAAATCTTACACAGCTGTTTAGAAATTTGCAAAAACCAATTGCTTAAAATGTTGAAAGTGTGTTTCATCTTTATCCCTTTTGGAGATCATTTCATCTTCAACTGGTTGAACTTTTCATAGTAACAGTCAATATGTCCAAGGGTGCCCAAACTTTTGCATACAGCAGTAAACCGTAAAGGACTGAAAAGCATTTAAACATTATATGTACAATGATCAGCTTTAACATTTATGATCTTGTTTCTGTATTCAATATCCATTTGATCTTATCATACAGAGCACTTTGTAGTTCTATAATTATAGACTGTAGTTTATAAGATACTCCTACCTATTTGTTCCACCTTGTAGATGTCAAGTCAAAGACAGAAGCGCAACCGTTTCTGCAAAGATTGTGATGGTCGTCCTTTAGTTAGGATATTTCTGGTGGACTATTCAGCAGCACTGCTGTGTCTGATCCACTCATACTAGTGCAACACACTGGTATGTATATTTTTATTAATCAGTAATATGTATGAGACACATGATCTAAAATCTTTATCATATACTGTAGTAATTGTGGCCTAAGGTGCATCTACTAAATGCTTACTTAAAGTTATTGATGTCGTTATGTAATATTACATTATAAATTTATATTGAATATGAATTTCTTTGTAGAAGTCTTTCGCATGACATTAGCCTTATTTATTTGCCATGTCGAATACATTTCACATGTTGTGTATACAAGGTAATTCCATATTTTTAAATATGTATTAATATGTACTATATTTAAAACCTATATATGACCATGCATCAGATTTCTGCATGTGTGTGTTCAGGGTTCAGGCAGTGGCAGGTTGTGTGTGGTCTGGTACTGCAGATTTACAGCCATGAGAGCTGGTCAATAGTGCTCCAGAGCTGCCCTGATAGAGCATTTCAGAACTGTGGTTTATTGGATTAATTGGTCTTTGCTTTCCAATGTAAATAACAAAGTAATCAAGGAGGGTGGAGGACGTTCGTGAGGTAGTAATATGGGTCATTAGTGCTGTGGGGTTGTGTTATGTCTATAATAAGCTTACATTGGGAATAGACCGCCCACATGACATACACTCTGGGTCCGGCTCCCACACAGCTATCTTCAGCCTGTCATCTGCTGCACAGAGTCATCTGCCACCTGTCAGAGTGTTAAGAGCTGTACCATGGCTTTCCCTGTCTCTTTTCAGATTGGTTGTATGTTAGCTCCTATTTCCACCATGGATTCACCTCAGATCACAACACATACCTGGAATTCACATAGGTGTACAAGAGTTGATAAAACACTCCAAACTGAATGAAAATCATCCACATTTATTTTGCATTTTCACATGTTCTGTGTAGACAAAGTTCCTGATAATCAGATTAAATAAACTACATCTTTTTAGAAAGAGAGCAAAAGAGAACTGTCAGATCATTATTTAGGTAAAGGTTTAGCTGAAAAAGAGCGTTTGAGCTCAATGTGTCCAAAGCATTAGCAGACAGCTGCTTCACTTTCACTGAGGTTTAACTGCATCAAGTATTACTGGTTCAATTTGAAAAGAAGACAAGGTGTCTCCAAACATTTGACAAGCAGGCAGGCCTGAACACTCTCCAGCACTCACAGGCACACTATTAAACACACAAGATTATCCAGAACTGTCTAGTATGTTTTAAGTCTTAAAAGAACAAAAATTACATAGGCATTCACATGAGCCTGTTTCTACACACACACACACATCACCTTACAGTATGATTGTTATGGTTATATCCATGTCTTAACACTTTGTTAATCTCTACAAAAGTGGACACAGAACAGAAGTCCATTTGTTTGCCGGTCCAGTGGCAGGACCCTTGATCCATGTCCTGCAGATAAGTGTGGATGTCAGTTGATAACCAGTATTTATCTTGCAGCCATAAACCTCTCTCACTCTACTGCTCTGTACACAGGACAGGAATGGTACATGCAATGATATTGATTCAAGACATTTCATCTCGACAATTGAAATCTGTTAATGTTACACTGAGGGCACTCTAGGCATTGCAAAAGTGCTTTTTATAAGGTCTAACAATCAGGCCTGAGGCCGATCACCAGTGATCATTAGGAACTCTCAGCTGAGTCAAATTTCCAAGCTCAAAGTCTTCAAACTCTAATCAAAAAAAGGCTCCTCTAAGCAACTGCCTGAAGGTCTGAAAATGAAATTAGTCGAGATCCACATGACAGCAAAACTGCTGTCAGCTGTGGTTTCTATATTGCAGACTGTTAATAAGAAAGTACCGGGGACCAATGGTGATCAAGATGTGATCTGAAAGACCAAGAAAAAAAATGTATGTAACTGGGATACACAGATACACCCATTTGACTGCCAGGAACCTTAATGAAATTTAAGTTTTAGTCAAATGAATGGTGCACTCAACTCATAAACTTTGCCACATTTTATGGTATGGATCTATTATATTTAAGGTTGTGTTGCTGCCAGTGACACTGACAATATTTGCAGTAAAATTAAGCTTTTGGTATGGTTCTCACAATCCCCTGACCTTAATATCATAGAAAATTTGCAGATTAAACTTAAACAAGCTGTGAAGTAAGATCATAAGACTTTAAGCAGAAAGGCCCCCCAAAGGGCGTGATTCTAAGTGATCCTAAGGATTCTGGAAGATGTCTTTTATAGTTTCATGTTGGATTAGGTACAGAAGCTGTTTACTGGTTCTCAATTAAAAAAATTGTAGTGTTATTTGGCCAAGGCTGCCCAAACCTATACATAAGTCCCATATACGTCTGAAGTTAGATCTTCATTCTGGAGCCAATGTTGTCCCAATAGTATGAAGTCTAGGTTAGATTTGTTAATGCTAGAAATGAATGGCATTTATAGAAACTGTTGCTATCAGTCCTTGTGGTAAGCCAAAGAGTTTCACTATGATATGATTTTCATGCTTGCTTTTTCCTTTTGAATGCCACTAAATTCTGTGAATTATGGGCTGAGCAGTGCCATTGTTCAGTCTGTGTTTGGACAGGTTTGTGGACAGGAAGCAGGGCTGTGCAGAAGGTAAACACCAAGAAAGGTGGAGAAATATGACCAGTGGTTCAGTGTTTTTTTTATGTATCAAACAAATTCAAACTTTGCAAACTATCCTCTTCCCAGTCTAGACAGTCCAAATATGGAAGTAACCTGCTTGTTTGTTTGTTTTTTATAATATAAATGCTTTTGAAATATAACATTTAACATTTACAAGTTCTCCTAATAAACCTATAACAGTTTACTGCTACCCTTTTAAATGTATTAAAAATAAAGCACAAATGTATAACATGCATAAGTATTCACAGCCTTTACCACGACACTCAAAATTGAGCTCGGCTGCATCTTGTTTCCATTGATCATTTCACTTGATCCGTGGGTCCTGGGAGGAGAAATGTCCCTGGATCTTTTGTACATATGTGGCTTTTGCCTTCTTAATGCCTGCATTCAGCTCTTTTCTCGCCCTCCTGGGTTCTCCTCCTGATTGAATCGCCAAACCTGAAGGCAGCATCCCTGACTTCCAGCAGAGAATGGGCCTCTTCATTCAGCCAGGGTTTCTGGTTTGAGTACCACATCAGTCTTGGTGGTTGTGACATCTTTAGCACACTTGCTGATGTATTCAAGGACAGCCGATGTGTAATCCTCCAGATCCAGCTCCCCCTCATTCACAGCAGCAGCCACGAAGACACAAGTGATGGATTAGGTTTCGTTGGTTTCAGTGTTGGAATCTATAAACTGATCCCAGATGACCTTCACTCCCAGATAACATGCCCATGCAGTGCCTGTATGAGTAGCCCAACTGGGAAGCAGAAAGCTTTATCCATGGGTTCTATGTTGGCCACAGATATGGATGCCCATTAGGGTCCAGGAGGGGTTAAACAGGAGGAGTACTGTGCACATGGGGCCTAGAAGGGACCCATGTGGATTAAGGTTGGCTATAACAATGGGCCTATTTGGGAAGCCCAACTGGGTCCCACATGAGCATGTTGGCTGTGGTACCATTTTAGGTGTTTGATAAATAAGGTAGAAGGTCTTTCAGTGGGAATTCAGATGTGACTGAAGCAGATGACATGGAAGGGTCTTTTCATATGCTTTATTTGTTTTTTCCCGTTTAGTTATACACAGTTGTTATAACCCATAAATTCAACTGTAAACACAATTAAAAAAATAAACATCCCTGCATTCCAAAGGACTTAAAGTGATTTCATTACCGGAAACACTGATAAAAGCAGCCTAAATGTGTTTCAATCCTTTTATGGTCTCCAATACATTAAACCAATTACAGAAGAATAACACTTACCTAAACACTTGCTCACACTTACACACTCCCATAGTGGACATGTGCTTCAGGAGCTGTTCTTGTGCTTGAAGTCTGGTTGCATTTCTCAACCTTACTTGGTGTTTATCTTCTACATAGTTCTGCATCCTGCCCTCAAACCTGTCCAGACAGGGGAACTCAGCACTGAAAGGAAATTGTATAATTACTGAAAGCTTATGCTGACCAGTAAAGTGTGTGTAAATGTCGTCACACAGAAATGTGGGCAGATAAACACACACAGGCTCAGACAGCAGGCAGCCATTGCGCAAATTGGGTATGTCATGGTGGGGGTGAGCTGTACACTGTTCAGAAAGTGATAGTTTCAGTGAGCTCCATGGTCACACCCAGATGCTAAAGTCTGTTGTGCTGAGACTCCTGCGTCAGCACAGTTGGAGTAGGTGGGTTCAGTCATTCAGCAATGTATGAATCAGTCTCTGATCTCTACAGGATTGAGCTGGATTTCATTCATTCTCATTCATTTTAACTTTCCCGATAAAATAACTACATACAGCCCCTGGAAAGCAATACTACTGAAAATCTGTGCTGTTACAATTGTGCCTAATCAAGTTTTTTTTTCCTACTGCTGCACCATTAAAATACCATACAATGCATTTATTGAGTATTTAAGTCTGTATAAGTAATACAGGTTTGTTTGGGGTGAGAAATGCTCAGATGTTAGCAGTTAGCACTGTATTTGGACCTCGTGTTTTAGAACAAGTATGGTACAATGGGGGGAAAATACTAGGACCAACCCAGGTTTATTCTTGTTTAGTTTGAACCGACAGTTGTGCAAGTTACAGTTGGTCACATCTAGTGCTGTGTGGTGCAATGATTTGCAGTTAATTAAGTTAATAAATTCAAATATTTGAATTTTATTTGAATTTTACAAATTGTAAGAAGTAGAGAGATATGAGAGAGAGAGAGATATTGTGCATACTGTGATTGTGCCTTTTGCATAACAGAATTGGCTTCTGTTCTGTTTTGGTTCTGCTGGATGTTCTTCTGAAGGATCAGTTTGTCAATTCCATGTACAAAACTCTCGTTATACGAGTTTACCCATATAAGTTCGGTTTGACATTCTAGAGCCCCTTTAGTCAGGTGTTCACTCTGCATAGTCATTCTGAATAATACTAATAAAAAATGTGGCTCTGTGGATTTACAGAGGTTCAATACCTAGTTCCCAGGGTAAGCAAGGCCCTTGACTCCCTCTAGGGATTCTGTAGCATGGTTGACCATGTGCCCTTATCCTGGCTTTCTGTACAAGTGTAATGTCAGGGAAGGTCTTTATGTACAGATAGACAAGTGCTATATGGCCCAAAAATGTGGACACTTTGAATGAGTGATTTTTGGATGTTCCCAGTGACCCCCATTGCTAAGAGCTGTATCGAACATATAAACATGTAATCTCTGTAGACAAACACTGGTATACTGAAGAGGCCAGTGACTAAATGTGGCATTTTCCTCATTTCCCGTTATACTGCCATAGCTATGTTTGAGTGTTGGTTCCTACACACAGGTCTTGACAGTGTAAAAACATTCCCTTCTCTGTGGCAAACTAAAGCCAGGCAATAACTCACTACACCAGTAAGGAAGAGTCTGAGTTGAAGACTCTTTCAACTGTATAACATGATTCAAATGAAATTCACTCTGGATAAGACCATCTGTAAAGGTATTGATCACAAGGTAACCCACAGACTGGTGTGTCTATAACATGTTGTTCTAAAAACGTTAGGGGGGGGGGGGGGGGGGGACCTGCTTCGGTAACCATTAGGTTAGAGCTGACACTTTTTCCCAATTCCCAGTTCTCTGGTCACAGGATGGCCTTTTTTGCTTTGGATGTGTCTAGGAGCAACAACAGCTACATGCAAACAAAATAATATATAAAATAATAATAATAAACTATTAAACACACTAACGAAGCTGACAACTTCCAGCTCAGGAACAAAGATTTTCCACAACTGCTCAGTTTCAACTTGTCCATTCTCAATCTAGCTTTTGCACTATGTCTGATACACATGCACCAGCGCAATGATCCACCACTCCAATCGTCAGCCTCAACAGGTAGGATTGCACGATATTGGGAAAAACTGACATTGTGATATTTTATTGTTCTGCCATATATGTTCTGATTTTTAGAAAATGAAACAAATTATGTCAAATTTGTATATGAAGTGTGATGATGATAATGATGTTGATCATGATTATTATTATTATATGTCAGAGATTCTTAACCTTTTTCACTGTGCGACCCCTATTAGGCTCCAGTAAATTTCGCGACCCCCCTACCCCCGGGAAAAACGGTATCAATAACTCGTAAAATATTCCAAGTACTTTTCATCATATTTTCTCATTTTCTTTGTTTTTTTTCTGTTCTGATGTTCCTCTAGTGCAGGGCATCCTTTAACACCCAAAGAGCCATTCAGACCCGGTTTCCACGGAAAATAAAACACTGGGAGCCACAAATAATGTTTGACATCTAAAATGAGGATAACACAGTATATATTGCTTTTTCTTACCTTTAAACTTTGTATAAACAACTATAGTGTGTTTGAAATCCAATAAAATTAGATATCATTTATTTAATGAACGCTTTTTGAACATTTTGAATTCTTAAAAAAAGCAACCCGCCAAGTTGAAGGTCTCTTTCGAATGAATTTAAAAAGCTGAACTTAAATTATTCATGTAGCAAACAAAAGCGAAACCATGCTGTGAGCCGTCGTCCTTATTTCCTTATCTTTGGGCTTTCAGAGTGTGTAACGGACAGTGGACCTGAATTTAAAAAATACACTGGGTAAAAAAGCACTATGTCACTAACAATGAAAAAAAAATACATTTACAAAATATCTGAATAAATATTTCTTTGAGCTGGTTAATGGACTTCTGCTCCTGAAGCTCTGTGCAGAGCATCTGTACATCAAGACTGTATGAAGTCACTGTCACCTCTGCAGGACTGTAAGCTGTCTCTGTGTCTGTGAGCAGTGTTTTTAACATAGTTCATGGTGGAGAACAGCTGCTCACATATGTACTGTATGTGGATCTGAAGATCGACAGGACTTCAAATGCATATTATGTTTATATGGGTGTCAGTGATGACATTCCATGTTTCAAACACAAGTTTGTCCTGGAAGGTTCTCAATATCACTCCATTTTAGACTCTGAACCAGAGTGGCCTTCTGTCAGGCAACATCTTCAAGATCCTCTGTCAAGCGTTTGAATTCGGACACCCACATGCCTTTGTCAGCTATGACAGTCAGATCCAGATCCGGTTTCAGATTCGGATCCGGATCCAGATCACGTTGATTTACACCTGCCGGGTTTTGGCGGTAAACCGGCTTCCACAAGTGTGACGCTTATTTTGAGCGACGGAAAATAATACAGTATAATTTTAGATCACAATAATCTTCCCATTTAGAATGACAATTAAAAAAAAGAATTAATGGAACAAAATACATTTCAATTAAATACTTATAATGTATTTTCTGAGCCACGCGGGGCCGCGGTTTAAGGATGAAAGAGCCGCGGGTTGCGACCGCACTTCCAATTCGACCTTCTAAAAAACGCTCCATTTTAATCCAGCATGGATTACGTGCCGAGCCGCAGTGTGCATGAACCTGAATCAGGATTCAGATCGAAGAGTCGCGCAGAACAGCGAGTGAGTCAGTTTGATATTTTAAGCAAGAGTGGGTGACAAGCCATGTCCTTCATACGAGACACTCCACCAAGACTGAGAATGATACAGTGTGAAAAAGTTCAGCGCTTTAGTCTGATTAATCGCACATTTAGCTGATAAAACGTCTTAATTAGTGCCACATTCGCGACCCCCCTAGAAGTACCTCGCAAGGGGTGGTTCCTTTTTACCCATTCGCTTTTCAGACTTTATTGCAGTGCCCTCTAGCGACTCTCTGTTGATATTACAAATACAAAAAAGGGGGAATTTCACAAATGTAAAAATTCTGCATTCTGTTTATGTTGTAAACAAAGTCATTATGTGGGTTTGAAAAGCTCCGTTCTAGATAAACTTGCAGAATGAGAATTTTTCACAGTGGTGGTGAATGGAATCAGATGTATGAGTTCTCCTAAAGCACCCTCACACAATGTTCTTACGCCATATGTTTATAGATACACTGTCCCATACACCATTTTACCATAGAAGACTTTGGCCTAAAATGTATTTTAAGAATAACCTCATGGTGAAGGGATACATACAGTGATTTGAGGCAAAGATTTTTTGTTTGTTTTTTTTTTTTTTTTTTTTTTTTTTTAGATTTGTTACCATCATCACCATTCCATATAAAACCCAGTAGATACATATGTGTATGTGGTGAGTATGCATAGTAAATAAAATGGTTATATTTGTATTGTAGTCGTGGAGATGCCTGGTTCCACTCACTACCACTATAAAGAAATCTGAGAAATTACTTTTGAAACATTGGTGCATTTTCTCTTTAATATTCACCTTGTGTTTGTGCATTTATATGTATATTTGAGATTATGTCAGAATGAATCTGGTAGACTCTGGTTGTACTGAGGGATCAGTTTACTGTTTGGAACATGGTCTGTCTCCTTGGTGTGTATAATTAGACTATAGTCTCTGCAGGAAGCAATATTGAATCCTGACACTTCCTGGCACCCTTTACATACTTTCTCACACACACACAGTTTTTTTCTTATTTAGACTTTAGAATTTTATCTTGGTGTTGCAATTGTCTAAGCACACTGAATCTGTCATTGAGAGATCCATGTCTTGGATGTCTTGGAATCTCGAATGACTAAGGTTAAAATAAAATCTAAAAAAATATATATGAATTATGTTATGTAACTGATATTAGATATAATTAAAATAATCATTTGAAATGAAATATGGATAAATGTAGTTACAGAAAATTACAAAATAAAAAAAAGGACAATGATTGTAAAAGTGAACTTTTTTAGTTCCTAAAACGAATGTTACATTAAAAAAAGAATAATTAAAAGCTAAAGTAATGAAAATGATTAAAATATTAATACAATTATTACTACTAATACAATAAATGAAAAATTAGAACTATAAAACATATTGCAGTTTTTACACATAATATAAATCTGGCATGTTTTCTTTCTGGCAGTCCAACAGTGATTAATTAATAATAGTAGTTAAGTAAGTAATAATAGATAGTGACTGTATTAGTAAAAAAAAACAAAAACTAACATTTAGTAATAATAGAAAAATTAAATAACTTAATTATATAAATAATAAAAACTTAACAAATAAAATATTTTATAATTATTAACTACTTCTAATTAAATAATTAAAGTGACCTGAGCTTCAGCCTTTTTGCAATGAATTCCAGCTTTATATATATATATATTTATATATATATATATATATATATATATATATATATATATATATATATATATATATATATATATATTACATCATTCTGTGTTAAATATATTAAAACATTGGGGTCATAATTATCATATGGCCAGATCAAATATTTGAATACAGTGATGAAGTCTGGAAGTAAAAAAATAGTGCTTCTAATTAGACAACAAATATGCAGTTACTTTGTAATACAAACATGCACACAAACCCAAAAAAACTAAACATGTGGCCAAGGGAATTCTAAGGAAGGCTTTTTCTTGCCAGGTTTTAGTTCATTGAGTCCCACAGAGGGAATTAGAACGTGTTTGGCTGGTCCAGACTGTGATTAGTGTGATTCATATGCATTGCCAGTGCCTTTGGTCTGTGTGCCAACCACAGTTACACCACTGACATCCTGAATAAATCAGTGTCCAAAGCCTGGGATTGAGTTAAAGGCTGCTTGTTCCAACTATTTTGTCTAATCCATGGGCTTGCTAATGCATTCAGGAGAATGTAAGCTGGTGGTTTCACACTTTTATTGGTCTGGACTTCAAATAGCATGTGCAATACTCCCTGTTTACTTTATCATACAGTGAAGGAAATAATTATTTTTTCCTTTGCTGATAAGTTTGCCACTGACAAAGACGTGAACAGTATATCTATCATTTTAAGGGTAGGTTAATTTTAACAGTGAGAGATAGAATATCAAAAATAAAATCCAGAAAATCACATTGTATAAATTATATAAATTTATTTGCATATTTGATCCCCTACCAACCGTTAAGAGTTCTGGCTCCTACAGACCAGTTAGACACGCCTAATCAACTCATTACCTGCATTAAAGATGTCTTAAATTGTCACCTGTATAAAAGACTCCTGTCCACAGACTCAGTTATTCAGTGAGTCTCTAACCTCTACAACATGGGCAAGTCCAAAGAGCTTTCTAAGGAATGGGCATTAAAATGCCAGGACATTAAAAATGGGTCGTGTCTGGGTCTTCCAGCATAACAATGACCCAAAACATGCAGCCAAGGAGTGGCTCAAAAAGAAGCACATTAAGGTTGGCCTAGCCAGTCTCCAGACCTTAATCCCATAGAAAACCTATAGAGGGAGCTGAAGCTCCAAGTTGACAAGTAACAGCCTCAAAATTTTAATGATTTAGAGATAATCTGCAAAGGGGAGTGGACCAGAATTCCTCCTAACGTGTGCAAACCTCATCATCAGCTCCAAAAAACATCTGACTGCTGTGCTTGCCAACAAGGGTTTTGCCACCAAGTCTTGTTTGCCAGAGGGATCAAATACATATTTCAAAATGCAAATAAATTGATATAATTTATACAATGTGATTTTCTGGATTTTATTTTTGATATTCTATTTCTCTCTGTTAAAATTAACCTACCTTTGAAATTATTGACTGTTCATGTCAACACTGAAAGCTTGATTTGGATTTACAGCAGTAGTGAAAGTGAACTGTAATACCCAACTGTAGGAGCCCAGAAATGTAAAAATATCAATTCTTGCATAATTCTGCTATGTGAGGACCATTCAGGAACAGGTCAAACATTAGCCAGGACAATTTCATATTCTTTATTTTCAGTCCTAGTTCAAATGTTGTATCTATCTAACCCTAAGTATGTTGTCTGATCTAACTCTTAATCCTTTTAATTTAAATCAGGGGTGGTTTTGGGTTAGTTAAGGTGTGAATTGCAGGGGTGGAGTTCCAGTTTGCTATTCTACATAAATTTATGGGATATCCACATAGAAGTCTTACTTGAGATGTTTTTATCTGGACTCATTCTCTTTTTGTAAGGTTAGACTGATTCTTTGGATTTACTTCATTAGCTAGACTCTGTTGTAATTGTTCTCTGTCTTATTTAACTCTGTGCCTATCCTGTTAGTTGAAATCAGGTGTGCTTTGGGGTTAGTTAAGGTGTGAGTTGCAGGGGCGGAGTTCCAGATTGCAATTCTAGATAAATTTAAGGGATATCATTTGTTTGTAGGAAGGCAGGTAGAATTGTTACTTGAACTCCAGGTAGTTGTTGAAAAGCTCTAGTTTCCCACATTTCCCCATATGCAACATCAGATGATGTTACCACAGTGGCAGAAACCACAATACCAGTAACCTGCCTGTTTTATCAGATACAAAGAACTCCAGATGGTTCATCTCACACCATGTTACAAAACCTTTAAAAGTTTCCCTGTACTCGTCCTCATCACCCTTGCTGATGCATCCAACATATTGTCAGCGAACCCTTTGTCCTTAAAGAAAGAACCTATTTTAAGGGTGTTATACACTCACTCAGCACTTTATTTGGATCAACTAGCGTATGTGTTAACTGTATGTTTCCTTTTCTGTTTCAGAATGTGAATCCATCAGTCACTGAGCAGATGGAGAACTCCTCTTATGCCATTCTCCCCTCCTGTACTTATAATGAGGACTTCAAGCGTTTCCTCCTGCCCATCGTCTATAGCGGCGTGTTCATCGTTGGCCTTCCACTCAACTTTGCCGTCATCCTGCAGATATGGAGCAAACGCCGGGCACTGAGCCGCAACAATGTCTACATGCTAAACCTGGCAGTGGCTGATTTCCTGTACGTCTGCTCGTTGCCTTTGCTGATCTTCAACTATGCTAGCTGGGACTACTGGCCTTTCGGTGACTTCACTTGTCGGCTAGTCCGCTTCCAATTCTACAGTAACCTTCATGGTAGCATTTTTTTCCTTACGTGCATAAGCTTACAGCGCTACCTGGGTATCTGCCACCCTCTGGCCCTCTGGCCCAGAAAGGGAGGTCGGAGACTAGCCTGGGTGGTTTGTGCATGCGTATGGCTAATTGTAGCCTTGCTAGTGGCACCAACTTTCGAGTTTGCAGCCACTGGAATCCAAAGAAACCGCACAGTTTGCTACGACCTTAGCATACCAGAACGTTCTGCCCAGTATTTTCCTTATGGCTTGGCCCTGACCTTCCTGGGCTTCTTGTTGCCCTTCCTAGTCATTGTGGGACTATACTGTAGCATGGCGCGGGTCCTGTGCCGCTCAACAGAGGCCAGAGGTAAAGCTGCTGAAGAAAAGAAGAGCAAAGCAGTACGGATGATTGTTATTGTGGTGATGGTGTTTGCCATCAGCTTTCTGCCATTCCACGTGACAAAAACTCTGTATCTGCTGGTTCGGACCATGCCCACAGCACCCTGCGAGCTGAGGAACCTCCTGGCTGTGGTCTACAAGAGCACCAGGCCCTTTGCCAGCATGAACAGTGTGCTAGACCCCATCCTCTTCTACTTCACACAACACAAGTTCAGACAAGGCACACGAAACCTCCTGCTTAAGATCACCGCTCTCAGAGACAAGAGATGAAGGCATATTTTGGTCCAAAAAAATCAAGCCATATTTTTCTACATTGTATTGCTCAGCCTGGTCTTGTTTGGTGTCTGAAATTTACTTCTTTCTTTTTGCACTGGAGCTATGATGCTTATGTAGCTTATAGTCCATGTTTCTAGATAAAGCCTTCCAGTCGTCCAGTGTCAGAAACCACATAAGCAAGTCTGGTAGAGATTACTACACACCTCCACACAGTTAAAGGAGCGCTTAAACACGTTTAGAGCCCGCATTATGGTAAAGGGTGGCTCTAAGCTTCCATTAAGTCATCAACAGTAGCATCGTAGCTTCAATGTAAAACTAAAGAAGTACACTTTAAACATTTAAAGTAAGTAATGAAGTGAAGTATGAAGTAAACACCACATATGGCTTGGCTGTCATCCACATGTGAGATAAGAGGGGAAAATGTATATATGTGTGTATATATTTTACATTTATCAGTGCTGCTTATCCAAAAGTGTTATTGTCCTCACAGAACATTCTCAGCTAGTATAAATGGGCTAATAGTCCTTTATGCCAAGATACTGCCAGACATTACAGTCTGTATGGTGTCAGTAGGTTTTGAGTCTTGGTTCTTTTCATTGGTTCCACTGAAAGATTTTTACGCAAACAAAATTGGTTCTTCAAAGACATTACTAAAGACACTTGAAGCAAAAAGGGCTCTATATTGAAATGTTTATTTAAAGAATCGTCTACATGTCTTTCCTTATGGTAAGAACAATTTAGACAGACAGAGAAACATTTTTGCATTCGAATGGTTCAAGATATTTAAATGGTTCTTCACATGTGAAATCAATTGAAAGATCTGTAACCAACAATGTTTCTTTTGAGGCATTATATGAAGACTCGAAACCAGTGCTTCTCAGTCTTGGTCCTGGAGTACTGGTGCCCTGGAGTTTTCTCTAATTCCAGCACATCTGCTGCAACCAGTGGACTTACTGCCAAGCTGTTGCTAAGCTAAACTGAGCTGAACGGCTAGCAGGGTAGGGATATTTTAGTACTGGGATTGAGAACCACTGCTGTAAACAAAATGGGTCAAATTTAAAATGTCTTCATAGAACTATACACATTGTTTCATGTATGGACCAACCAGATAATTATTGAGTTATAGTGGATTATTAATATATATAGAATTATTGTCCCCTTACTCAAGAAACATTTTTAAACCCCCCCCCCAATTCTTTGTCCTCCTGTTAAAGAACATGCATCTTCCTTAGCAACATTATTTTCCTTTATACTGAATAAGGCCAGTAACACCATCTGATAAAGCACTGAACTACACCAATAGATTTAAACAGTATTTTGAAAAGAACTAATTGCTTTCAAACACTAGGTGGCACTCTCTGTCAAGTCAGACTTCATTTCTGGCAGTGGCACAGCTGTTATTTCTGTACAGTAAACTGTGGTTAGCTGCTTCCGACTTGTACCAGTTTAAAGAGCAAGTATTTACGCTGGGAGCAATATTTCAGACACCACAGAAGTGGTTTCTCAAGCTCTGTTTAAGGGAAGTATTTATATCATGAGAAAACAGCTGATGGGATGAAGTTGCAACAAGTAGGCCTGTTGCACAGTGAAGTGTGTGCCAGATGCCTAAATTATGGCGTGTCCTTAAATACTAAATCCACAATATATGAATTTATCTGTAATATATCATGAAATGCACTTTTAGGTTTGATTTTAAAGGTCTTATATTTCAAGAATTACCCAGATTTTAAATGAAAACAGATACTAAGAGTGTGTATCAATTTTGATTACAGTCCCAAACTGAGTGAAGTTCACATCTGGTTATTGTGTTGTCTGGACATCACTTGAGCTTTCTCACTCCTCAACCAACTCCTCATCTATGAGCACATGCTTTTACTGGTTCTCTGGTACTGGTTTACTGGTATCTAGCTGAGATAGATAATTTAATTTATCAGTCTCTGAACTACACTATCATTCAAAAGTTTGAACTACTGTTTTGTACAATATCTTCAATAAAATAAAACCACTTTGGTAGCAGTGATCTTGTATATCTTTAAAGGTTCAAAGTTTCTCAAACCAGTGTTCAGGGACCTTCAAACTGTCTACATCTCCACTCCAATTCAATACATGGAAATATATCAGCAATGTGGACCATCAGAAGGATCCCAGAGGACCAGTTTGAGAACACTACTTTAAAGAGCCATGTTAAACGTACACTGGGAAGCTATAAATACAAATATGGAAATGTTAGAAGTGTCCAGAATGGTGAACAGACCTGAGAAAGCTAGACAACAGTGAGAAAGTTCTTCTCTAATAATATTAAAATCCAGAATACCTTGTATATTGAAAGTGACGATCAAATCTTTTGGAAGAAAACTCAACAAAATGACTGCAAACACAGAATTACAGTTTAAGTCATTATTTAACTTACTGTTGCCCCAGAATCCTTGAAATATTGGATACAATCTGAATTACCATTTGAGTTATTAGTTTAAGAATGTAATTCTTGTATATAAATCACAAATAGTAATAGTGTCTCTGCATCCAAGCAAAGCATGTTTGTATATATAGATTAACAAGTATTGGCAACACTGGTCACATAACGTATAGTTGTTGTTCCATATTCTTTACAAATAATTCTGCTCTTTTTTGTTCACAATTGCTGTTGGCCTACTGAATTCAACAGGTTAAAAACAGATAAATAATAAAATATGGCATTTACTAAGATCTTGGCATGTTATACATTATGTTTTATTACAATATGGTAAATATGCTGAACATATGCAGAAAATTGCTATGTTTCCTGTGTATGATTTGTTCACTTACTTTTAAAAGATCAACTACTCATTTCAACAGGGATATCCAATCTGTATGAGTGTATGTGACTGTCAGTGCACTGAGAGGTAAAAGTAGACATGGACAGCAAGTGTGAGAATGTGCCAGCAAACCCGTAACTGTAGCATTTGTGAAGTGAATGCATAAAGGTAGTCAATGCTGCACACAGCCGATCACCAAAACACTTGGTTATCTTCATTCTCGGCCTACAAGAATGTGACGTTTATGTGTAAATCTGAACTGTGTGTGTTCCTGCAGTTTTGTGAAGTTGTAAAGGTTAAGGCTAGAGGCACATGTCTCAGCATGCGTGTTTGCTACTTATGTGTGCTGTGCATACATGTAAACCAGCCAATGTGAATGTGTTACAGAAAAGCGGCCTATTATCTGTCTAAAGCTTAGTCACAGGCTTGCATAATGTCTGCTTTTACTGTGTTTATTTGCGCTTCTGTTTGGATCAGATCAATAAATATAATCCTAAAGGTTTTTGATCATTTGTGTATGATGTGTTTGATCAAACAGGTTTGCCTGCTCCTGCAACACTGAGCATTGCTTTACCTATAAAACATTAGAATAAACCCAAATAAACAGAGTCAGTGATAAGTGAGTGTTTGCCTGTAAAACTATATAACATTGCAATAAATCCAAATAAACAGAGTCAGTGGTTAAAACGTGTTGTTCAGCTAAATTACTGTGTTGGGTAGAAGAACACAGAACAGGCTGCTGATCTTGACACTGACATCATCTCACTCCATCTCAAAACTGAAGAAGCAAACTGAAGAGTGGGGTTAAACTGGGTGCAAATGATTTACTATCAAAGATGTTGAAACACCACATGAGAGCGCAATGCACCACATTTGATCCAGAAGATCCAGGGGGAAAGGCAGAACAAAGAACATGCCAACTTTGAGGAGCACACTGGTTGGAAAGGTATGTTCATAGATGGCAGAAGCAGAGTTGAAGCAGAGTTAAAGCAGGGCTGAAGCAGGGTTAGAGGGGGATTCATTTCCTTTCCATTTGATTTTTCTTTAACTTCAGAAGCCCCCCCAAAGGTTCTGAGATGTTTGTTCTCCAGTATGACTATCTGGACTAAAATATCAGCCTGAGATCAGAGAGGAAAAGCACCCCCTCCTCCCCCTCTGAACATTTACCCCTGGGGGCTCTGACTGCCCTCACCACATGAAGCCCCTCCCACACTCGAACCGAGTGTTTGCATGCAAAAAAGAGAAAACAGAGGAGAACGAGAGCTTGATTATGGACAAATAACAACAGGAGGAGGAGGAGGTCGGACAGGCAGTGTGGACGCTGGAGATGGGATTTGTTTTAGAAGTCGATGCCAAACTTGTGGAGGTGCCTTCAGGGTCGAGCAAGTTGGTGGAAGAAGTTCTGTGGTGCACGCTTTTGGTTTGGAGCCTCCGTGCAGAGTTCAGGGGAGCTGCGCGAGAAGAAGGCCAGGAGGCGACGTTCTGCACGTCCAGGTAGTCTCCACGCTCCTGCTCGGCTCCCTTTGCTCCCTTGTTTGGGGCGCTCGAGCCCCCGCGCGCTTGCTTCCATGGGGGGCACTGTGGGCGCGTGCACGCTGTAAGCACTTATCAATGAACTAGAGGAAAAGGGGGGATAAAGTCCAGAAAGGAGGGAGAGAAGGAGAGAGAGAGTGGGGGAGGACGCGGCAGAGCAATGGCAGGGAAGGAGACGGAGAGCAAGGCTGTTTGTCCTTCTGTCTCTTTCAAAAAGCTGGAAAGAAGCTGCTCCGTCGATCAGAGCCAGGACCAACAGCACCGCAAGGATTTGGAGAGCGCAGCCCTTCCCCCTCCGCCTGCGCAGACAGCAGGCGAGAGAGCGCGCAGTGCTGCTGTGGCAAGAAAAGTTTCCAAAATCTCAGCAGCCAGCCTCTCCACCGCAGAGCTAAAGACAGGCTCCACTCTCACAGTCCGCCTGCTCTCTGAGAAGTTCACTGCTTGCCCAGCCTCGCCCAGAAGCTCTGCTTCACTCCGAGCAAGACCTGTAGAGGATCCACCTTCACAGGACAGTGTGTGTTTACCTGAGCCGCCTACAGCTGACAGTCCACCTAAGGATCATAAATCTCATTCAGCCCAAGAGTCTGCCTCCGGCTCTGATTCAGACCTAGGTCCAAGGAGGAGAGCTCAAAAGGCTGTAGGTGGCACGGACACAGGTAAGCAAGGTCCTTCTGCAATCTCTGCCAACTTTTCTAATGACCCCTTGCACTCAGAAGATGATGTTTTTGTCTTAGGGGCTCCAGCCTACAAGGCTCGTCGCAGGTATCGCTCTTCATACTTTGAAACGTTTCACATTGACGCGAACTGGCCCAGTGTTACAAAAATCAGAGAGCTGTTTGGGGACGGGCACAGAAAGCAGCACCGCTCCACGTCGGACGCAGAGGACTTGAGAACTGCTGCCCGTCACTCTCCCCAGGACACTGGTTCAAAAGACGGGAGCACATCGTCTTTAGATCAAAGTGACCTACTGCAAAGAGGAGTCTGGCAGGATGAGAACAACTTCGATTATGGAACTGATAAGCTGTCTGTGGACCTTGTAAGCTGCAAAGAGAGACCATGTCCTACTGAAACTTGTTCCCATGATGATCTTAGCTTGGTGACGGAACGAACACATTCATCGGATTTAAGGGTGCCGGAGAGCAGCCAAAGTGGCAGAAAGGGAGCGAAGAGCTGCATAGGAAGAGTGGACTGTGACCCCAGGCCCTCTCCCCCGACTCCCCCACCTCGCAGTAGCTCAGCCGCCTTGCCTCTCAGGTCCCATTCGTGCGCTTACCGCAAGCAGCTGCAGGAGCAGAGGCAGAGGGCAAAGCAGCCACTGGATAGTTTGCATTCCTCACATAGCTCCTCAAAACCACACACGGGCCCCTCCGTGGAAGTGGAATCGGCCAGCGCTCATGGCAGAGTGAGCTCCGAAGAGGAGGAGGAGGAGGAGGACGAAGAGGGGTCTGGAAGACAGACTGGTAAAAACTCACTCTTGTTTGTCCGCAGCAATGGAGGAACTGGCACACAGCTGTCGTGGAACAAGCATGGTGTCTGGACAAAGCCACCGCAAAGGTCCTCGGGCAGTGAGGAAGATAGTCCTGCAAGTTTAGCCCATCACGGCAGGGACGTTAGACGTCGTTCTTTGAGGAAAAAGAAGAAAAGCAGCTGCAGTAGAGACAATGGGGAGTCAGACGACAGCGATGAGCAGTCTGTGTTGACGGAGCACCTCGAGCGCCACCAGAAGTCCTCCAATTACCAGATGGAGGGCCACAAGCCTGAAGGATTCAGGACTAGGGCTTGTTTTGGTGGGCAAGCGTGGGAGCGAGGGCACCCACCTCAAGGCTACTCTATAGTTCAGGACAGCTACAGGCGCCTGTATAAAGCATCTGAAGGTCAAGTTGGTGCCAGTCATGTCCCACTCGTGTCACGGGTGTCAAAAGTAACAATCCCCTCATTTTTAAGTCCCCTGGGATCACGGAGTAGTAGTAGATATTCCAGCACAGAGACCCTGAAGGAAGAGGATCAGCCATCGAACATTTCCAATGCCTCATCTTCAGTTTTAAGTAAAACTTATCACGGCAATGCCACTATGTACCGCTCACCTAGCTTTGGTCATGGAGACAACTTTTCTCGTGCCCCAGTCCGAGTTCGGCCCAGGGTAGTGTCTGGATTAAGTTCAGGGGAAAGTGTCCCTGGTGCAACAGAAAACAGGTTATACCATCACTCTGTCGTCAGTGAAAAAGAAAAGGACAGAATATCTATGTCGAATCCTGATATTGCCTCAGACACTTTGTCTCTGCTGAGCTACCTGAAAACAGATTTATCAGAGCTGAGAATGAAGAGGAGAGAACGAGATGCAGAAGAAGGGCTTAATTATGGCCTTCAGGGTGTTCATGGCACATCTACTGTGTACAGAATGGGCTCAAGACCACCAGGGCTGAGCACCAGAAGACCCTCACTTAAAGACCTCACTGCTACATTGAGGAGGGCCAAATCTTTCACTTATTCTGAGAAGCCTTTAGGGCGGCGCTGTACTGGGAGTGGGTCAGCTATGAGGAGTTCTTCTGAGCAAAGACTGGACTGCGAAGGGGATGGAGATCGAGTAGTGGTATCTGATAGAGAGGTGGAAAGCGATGACTGTAGAGCTGGCTATGGCTATGAAGAGCCAATGCCAACTCCATTACAAGATCGTTATGTTCTAGAAGCGAGACAGGTTATAAGGGATATTTGCAACATGAGTGCTAATAAGGATGATGAAGATGATGAAGGCTTCAAAGGAAAAGAGAGCTCCGTTGTGGAGGAAGATGGCAAAGAAGCAGATAAAATAAAGCAACAGGAGAAGGAGCCTGGGCAAACTGTAGACACTGAATGCAAGGAACAGGATGATGGAGAAGGTGAAAAATACTTATTGAGGGGAAATTCAGAGGAGAAGTTGCTGGATGAGCTCTCTGGACATGAGTCCAGCTTGACAGATGAAGGAATAGTCACAGAGCCAGAGGCTGGAGGGCTGTCCTCTTGCACAGACATACTGGGCCAGACACTCACTGGTTGGAATCAGTCTGGACTGTATGAGGAAGAGTCGGGAGACATGACACCAGAGAAGTCTGTCTCCACTGTGGCTCCTTCAGTGAGGACAGAATATGAAGCGGTAGCCATAGGAGGAGATATAAACATAAATAAAAACATCAACCAGGTGGCTTTAGAGGCTCCTCCAACTCCCAGTGCTCTCCGAAGACGGAGAAAATTCTCTTCAGCTGGCAACAATGGCTCAGACTCCAGCAATGGCAGTAACGGGGAGTCGAATGGTGAGTCTGCTTATCGCTCTCTCAGCGATCCCATGCCTAGACGCCGCTCAGTTACAGAGGATGCAGGTAATGGCTTCTCGGTGGACAGCAACTTGCTTGGTTCACTTTCTCTAAACTCAAAAGTGGGGGTTGGTGCAGACTCTTCTGCCGCAGATCTGTCTGAATGTACTGGCAGTGCGGCCAGTGACCTCTCTGTTTGTAGCGACAATCTGAAGGATTACAGCACTGTGATCCAGCGGATCATGCATGAACCTGGTGCTATGGACAAAGTTATTGATGAAAAAGTAAATGGAAAAACGGTGAAGAAGAAAAGTTTTAGTGACCCCAGTAGGCGTGGAGAATTAACTGCTCCAACCCTGGAAGTGCAGAAACATCCGAACGAACCCATCAATGAGTCAGAGCAGCCAATCCCACCTTCCAGCAGTGAGCCCATCTTGTCTGAGCAAAGAGATGAGCTGTGGGAGCTAAAAAGTGAACAGCAACAGACTTATTCTGGTCGGAGGCCCCGGTCGCAGTCAGAGCACGTTCTGCATTCCCATCTGAACCGCAACAGAAATACTGAAGTGGATAATGATGAGCCTGGGTTCTCCTTCGATCCAAAGCTGACCCAAGTGTTGTCACCTGGCATAAGCCGCCGCAACTACAAGAAACGCCCTCCTCGGGTCACCCATCAGCAATCCTGCGATGAAGGGGACCAATTAGAGGAGCAACTGGAGGACCAGTCCCCTGCAGATCACCTGGATGACGCTGCATCCACTCTGCCTCAACTCCCTTCAAATAAAACCAGGCCAAAACATGTGCGCCATGCAAGCGAACCTGCCACTTTTGTGCCGATCACACCCTCCATTCAGAATCAACAAAATAGCACCTTTAAGACTCCAGAACCCAAACTCAACCAGGGTGATGGAACCCCATCCCTTGAGGATGTGACTGAACAGTACATCTTAAACCCACTTGAAGGGTCTTCAGATGCCCCAGTGTCTGCAGGAGAGGCTGTGACAGAGGGTACCAGATCTGTTCCTGCAACTCCAAGCCCTACCAGTGGGCCCACACTTCAGAGGAAGTCCAGTGTAGATTTGACCCCAGCCCCACTCAAAGCCAAGCCTCGAGTGGTGAGTCTGATGTTTTCATCTCTATTTGCTTGCAGGTGTGTAGTATGTTGGTACATGACTGGATGTGCTTTGGTGCTGGCCTGTGTTTCTCCAATTTAGGCCAGTGCCTTAAACTGAAACAGCTGGTAAAGTGTGCTGGCCTGTTTGAAGCTCCTAAATTGAGAGTGCAGTGGTGCCTGAGTTGTTATGCATAGTTATTAATGTTCATTTTGGTTAGATGGAGCCTGTCTGTAATGGTGTGCTTGGACCAAATACGGGGCTGATGAATCTTTCTGAAGAAATCCTGAAAAGAATCGTCACGTGTATGTGTGTGTTGTGTGTCCGAGTGTATGTCCATGTCAGCGCACATGTCTGGCACTGTCCATTCATGAATCACTTGATGTGTTGTTCCCTCAGATTCCACTGAAGTAGATTTATGACCTGAGATTTGTTTTCCTCTGGAAAGAATAGGAAGAGAACTTTCAAACAGTGTTTCTAGGAAAAATGGAAGGTTCTTTTTTTGGTCAACATATTTCCTTCTACTCCAAATATACTGAATGCTCTGTCAGGATATGTGTGCATGTTTATGAGCACTTGGCTGTTTAAAAAGCAGTGTTCATGCATTTTTCCGTGGCATGTTTTGAAGAGAGTTGTGTATTTAAATAAGTTATGATTTCTAAATGCGCCAGTTGCCTGACAGACGTTACCGGATAAAATATCATCCATATATTTCTTATTTAAAAGAGCAGTGTAGTTTTGTTGTACGTAGACTGGAATTTGTTTTTGAGTTTCTTCTCTGTAGTGTTAAACCTGAACCCATTTTAGAGCTGCTGCTATTTTTATAAGGCCAGATTAGGACTTACTACCCTGTAGTGCACCTTTTATGGCGGTGTATTTTCTCCAGATTTTGTTAATGCTAGGCTGTCTTTGCTTCTTTGTGGTTTGTTGAGTTTCAGGCCCCTGTTTGGGTCTGGATGATACTGGCTGGCTGATTATGTGATGGGTGCAAATGAGTTTACATGATTGACAGTGTGTTACTTTGCCCGAGGCTGAACCAGCATTCCTGGGCCTGTAATTTTTAATCATTCTTTTTTTTTTTTTTTTTTTTTTTTTTTTTTTTTTTAATGAAGGGTCATTATGAAACGCACAGCAGGGAAAATGCCTTTCCTGGCCTTCAGCTTTCAGCTCTGCTAGTTCTGTGTAATTTCAGCCATCATTCAATGTCTCTTGCTCTCTCCCGCTCCCTTTGGGACATACATTATACAAGATAAATGGAATTAAACACAATGTCTCTTCAGTTGTTAGCCTCGGGCCCTGCTCTGATTCCAACTTTATGACCTCTTTGTAGCTCTGTTTGATGTTCGCTTCATATATCTCCTAGGATTTCTTTTTGTTCCAGCTTGCATCATGATAGGACTTTGTGTGAATTATACCATATGCTTGTCAAATATACGCTCAGATGTATACCTTGTATGTACGCTCATTGGCCATTTAATGGGAAACATTTCCCAAGTATCAGTATCATGTGCACATATCATGTCTGTGTCATATTTGTTATAATTATAAAACAATAATGCTTTTCTGGATATTGTCAGTACCTGTAGAACACAGCTGTAAGCGTAAGCAAATTCAGACCATGCCCTGTGTGTGTGTGTGTTTGTGTGTGTGTGTGTGTGTGTGTGTGTGTGTGTGTAGAGGCAGGGGATAGGGCAAGATAGTAGTGTAGTATAGTATCTCAGAGCATCCTGACCATGTTTTTTATGGAGAACATACAAGCTGTGTGTGAATGCTGTGTCAGAACCTGAATTTACTAATTAGGGGTGTCTGGATATTTTCTAACAAATAGCATACGTGTCATACTGTCATGTCATTGCTTGGTAATGATGTTAGTGTTAAAAGACCAAGGTGAAGGCTGTCATTAAGATTGCCTTAAGGGCAGAAGAGAAAAGAGACTTGGTGCTTGCTTTAATTCATGTTGTGTGTTTGAGACCACAGAAACAGGGTGTGTTTAACCAGAGCAACCCTGTTTTTACCATTACTGCTGTGTGTGTGAGAGAGAAAGGAAAGGGGGGAGCAGACCTGCTGGCTAAGCATTCCTCAAGGAGAGTGTGACGCAAGGGAACAGCGTGCACACCCAAACACACTCCAAAGCACATGTGGCTAAGCAGAATGAGGGGCACACCCTCAGCCTAGGTGGGAGGAGTGTGTGAAGATGGCCTTTTATGTCTAGAGCTTAGTGTTGATTTCAGAAGGTGGAGTTGGGAGTGAAAAAGTAGAGGAAGACTGAGAGAGCACTGCACAGCATTGCAGTGCTCTAATGTCACAATACTTGATCCATTTACAGTGCTATTGTGATATTAATAAAAATTGTTAAATGTTCGGTATTGTGAGAGATGACCTTATACACCTGAAGGGTTGGCAATGTGAGAATATTTCTTCACCTGTGATCTACAGAGTGACGTATTGATGATGTATACTTGATTAAAGGAGTGTTCAGGTCCTGGTGTTCATAGGGTGGAAAACACCTAAAAAACTGAACTGATAGAAAAACTGAAATCCAAAACTGAAAATGATAACAGATTTCAAAGGGCCTTGAATTTTCATAAAAATGCATTTTGTGATCTACAATATATGATATATGATGTGAAAAATACAGTGGGGGAAAAACACCCAATGAAATCCTCCTTCCATCTTTTGTGCTATAGTTAAATATATTGAAATTTAATCTTCATTGCATTTTATACACACGCATTCCATAGTGTGTACACGAGAGTGCAAATGGGGGAGGAGGGGAGCACTATAAAGAAGGCTCTGAGAGCAGAGGCAGAGAATAAAAAACACAAGATTGAAATGGAATGTTATTTTAAAACTTTAAAACTCAGAATAAACAATATTGCATCAACCCATATATTGCTCTGTTTGTATCCCGATATCAATATGAATATCAATATATCGCCCAGCCCTATGAAATGACCTTCTTGCATTATCTTATGAGCAAAAAATTATCCTTTTTTTAGATGCAATATATGTACATTCAATTACATCTGTTTATGGATCTGTTTGCTTTCTAATCTAATGAATTTGACTAATCTTATAAAAGTTAGGTGACAGCAGGATTATTGTTTTCACTCACTCACAACTATAGCTAACTTTACACTCATAGTTTAATCAGTCAGCTGAACAATGACTATGTACTCTTGGATTGCATGGACATTCAAGTTCAGACTTGGTGCATTATTATCCATTCAGAACAGACTGGGCTTATTTCACAAAGGCTGTAAGATATGGTATAAATAGTAGTGTTGCCATTATATTGCTATATATGTTTGTAGTCAAAATTATGGAATCTTTATTGCAAATGAGGCTAGTTTGCATCATGTATTAACAAAGTTTACACAGTTTCAGGTGTCTACAATAAACCTATCAAACAATAACTTTTATCTGTTTTCACCAATGCTCAAATGATCAAACATGGACATCAGGTACATTGGCCATTCTAAACTGAGTGTGTGTCTCTGGCCTGGCTCAACCCCAGTAGTGCTCATTGCAGTCTTCCAGGTAGACAGTAATTTCTGGTAGAGAGTGCGCTGTGTGCGAATGACTGTCGTGGTTCCTTCTCACCTGTGTGTGTGTGTGTGTGTGTGTGTGTGTGTGTGTGTGTGTGTGTGTGTGTGTGTGTGTGTGTGTGTGTGTGTGTGTGTGTGTGTGTGTGTGTGTGTGTGTGTGTGTGTGTGTGTGTGTGTGTGTGTGTGTGTGTGTGTGTGTGTGATTGTGAAGAGTGCTGAATATAAATCATACTTTCTAGATAGAAAGCGGGGCTATACAAGTGTAACCATTCATTCATTCTTTCATAAGATGCTCCAGATGTTCACACCTAGACACTGAGGCCCTAAAATGAGTGTAACTGCCCGCTGTCTGGCTGACTGAAACCCTGCTTTGTGAACAGCCTCCAGGCTGTGTCTGATTTGTGTGCACTGTTATGGTGCCACTTTTCCTTTCCCATACACTGATGTGTTAAGCCTTCTGAAGGTGGTGTTTATGATCTGTGCCATTTACAGTGTTTACAGGCCTTATAACACCATGATTTACTGCTGTCTGAGTGCCATTGTTTGTGCACACAAGCAGTGTGTGTTGCTGCATGTGTGTTTGAGTGGCTTCCTGGAGCCTGGGCCAGCTCCTTTGACACTGGCAGTGTGGATTGATCTTTCACAGACAGGAAGCTGTGGAACAGAAACAGGAAGTTGTTGTGGTTACTAATGTGCTTGATGATTTGCAGGGAGGCTGCTGGGAGCGAGTGTTTGGAAATGGAGTGCCAGGCTGGAGACAGCCAAGTACAGTCTTCTAGTGACCCCTCCTTCACCTCCACCGCAGCATGTAACTGACCCACAGCTGTAGAATATACATGATCTTTAAAGGGCCAATATCTTGCAAAACGGAATCCTACCTATTTGAATACATGTTTACTTGGTTTAGAATCTGAAGTACAATTTGTGAAAGGGAGTGAAATAGGTACTCTGGTCCTGTCTGCAGCAGCAATACAAAAAATGCACAGAATCTAGAGTAGAAGTAAGTGTGTATATATAGACATCAATATGGACTATGAAGATCGAGCAACACATGATTGGTGCCAGATGGATAGGATATATGTTTTGGCTATTTAACATGGGCCACAATGTCATGTTTGTATCGGAAATACAAGGTAGGCATTACCACCTAAAGTGGACAGCACAGTGACTGCACACAGGTCCTTTATGATCATGACCAGTGGTGTCTGGCACAAATTATCCATGCAAACAGAAAAGTGGTACTGGCAGAAATCACTTCCACATTCAATGTATTGCAATGTTCTTTAGATTTGTTGGGACTTGGCAATAGACATAATACATGATTACTAGTTACTGTCCCACAACATTTGAGTTTTCAGTGTTTACAGTTGTCATCAGAAGTTTGCATACACTCATGGATGTGAATATCACACATAAAAAGCAAAACAATGTACAACATGCATCTATAATAGAAACTATATAATAGAAATTTGGTGCTTGTTTTAATTTTTGTAGTTTTCTGGAAAATAAATGGTCAAAAATATACATACAGCAGATCCAATATTTGGTTAAATTGACCCCTTGTCAGTCACTATAAAGACCACAAGGCTTAATAGCTCAGAACTGCTCAAAATGCAGACAGAACTTTATAGTTCCAAGGGGACAAAATGTTTCTTAGTTGCAACTTGACCAGATGCTTTTGGTAACAATAAACAAGCTTCTGGCAGAAGCTTCTCATTGGCTATTCAACCACATTTCTTTGCAGAATTTGAAGAGGTTTTTTTCAGGTTTCTGGCATGGGTGTAATTTTTAAGTACAACCAACATAGCTGAGTTGAGTTCAGGACTTTGGGGAAGACAGGATACATATTTAATGTTAACCTACTTGTTCTGTTTCACAACCACCTTTGATATGTATGATATGTGAGGATCCTGTCTGAACACCCTGTGGTGTCCAATGTGCAACTGTGTAGTTGATGGTTTGATGTGATGCAGAAGAATTATCTACTAGCTAAGGATATTCTGAGTGAACAGCAAAGCAGCTCTGGATAAGGGCGTCTGCTAAATGCCATAAATGTAAATGTAAGAATTCTGAGGAAGTTCATTCAAAGTGTGTAATTTACCAGTTCTTCTGGCAGCAAATACCGCAGAATTTAATGCTACCACCACCGTATTTATGTTTGTCTTGGGGTTGACTTTGACTCCTCTGAACACACCTCTGGTCATTGGCTGAACATCTCAATCTTTGCTAGCATAGAGTATGCTATGTGACTGCAACCTCCCCCATTCCTGATCCCAGACAGCAATTCCATATATCTAGAGCGTGTCCGTGTTTAAGTGAAAGAGAGATGCTTTGATGCCCCTCTGGCTCGAGTTGCTGGAGTGTGTCTTTGCCCAGGATTAAAGGCTCAGCCTGAAAGAGGACCTGCAGATCTGCTGTCTGCCTATGTTTGGATGACTGTCTCAGAACGGACAAAGTCTTTGCCCATGCAGTCTGACAAGGGCTGTGCGATTAAACTGCGGTGATACTGACTTTTGCAATATTGGTACAGCAGAACACTGAAATGCCCCTAATAAAATCCCAGTAATCTAGAGTGTGCTGTAGAGCTGGCAGTCGTTAATGACTAGTTGGCACATTAGTCATTTTTAAAAACAAATCTTATTCAGTGTTTCCAAAATAATTTTACATCTGTATACATTTATAGGCATTACTGTACTCTTATTGATGTAGCATGGCCATGAAGAAAACACCAGTGTGCCATGGGAAAGGCAGTGTTGTTATCCACTACGGTAGGGGTCTTGACCTTTTCCACCTCACAGTCCTCCCATTTAGAACTAGACAGAAAACTCAGCTTTTATGTGAAAGTTTTGGGGTTTTTTTTAGTTAATTGTCTGCGTCAGGTTCCTGTGGCTGCATTGTCTCAAATCGAGAACATTAAATTTGCCTTGCTTTACTTCAGTTATGTTATTATTTGCTTGTTTATGTTAATGCTTATATAATATTAATAGTTTGAGCATGATTGATCTCTTGATTTTTACTTCTACATTTTTTTCCCACATAGACGTTTACGATTTAAAGTAGCATTACCAGCCCAATCTACACTGCTACATAACTGTAAGTGTGTATATACACCCACTGTGCTTGCACACAGGGGAAGTTGTCCTCTGCATTTAACCCATCTGTGCAGTGAAACACACACTAGTGATTTTACATGCTAGGGGGCAGAGAGCACACATGGCTGGAGTGCTGGGCAGCCCTAACCTTGGCACCCAGGGATCAGATGGGGAGTTAAGTGCCTTGCTCAAGGGCACTTCAATTTGCATCAACTATTTTCTAGACTCTCTTTAACCCTTAGATTTAAATATGCATTTAGACAATTTAGACTCTATAACGTGGTGTGATATAAAAATGAGCTGTTCGGATTGGCTTCCTTGTGTGTTCCCCCGTGACTTCCCTCAATTCAAGTAAGGATGAAACAGTCCTTATAACTTCAGTGGGAGTGGGAGGAGCTAAACTGCTCTGGGCTGAATAGGTGGATGCATGAAAATGTTTTTTTTTTTTTTTTTTTTTTTTTTTTTTTTTTTTTTTTTTTTTTGGTGATGGCACAAAAACATGCATGCAGGCTGTTATCTGAAGCATCATGTACATATATGGGCTTTGTGGTCCATGAACATTTATTTCAGTCACATAAAATGTCAAACCATTTTATATATCAGTTCTATTTTCTAATAACAAATCCACTCAGTCACAATAAAAACATAACCATATCTGCACCTAGTTTTTAAACTTGTTTTCCTTCATTTTTATCCACCCAGTCTTTCATACACTTGATATGCCACTGTTTTCATGCAGTCCACTAATTTATCTCTGACCCCTTATGACTGTCAGATGTTGCACTTATTAAATTCTGGGTTTTTTTATGTTTTTGTTATACATAAACAGTTGCTGTGCCATACCTGGGTTCTTGAGCCTCTGTACAGTATAATTTCTTCAACTTCTGCCTGCGTAAGGCATGATCACTTTCTTTGACTTGCTTTGTTTTTGCAGGGGCAGTAGTCTATTCCTTAGATTGTCATGGTCACCAGATACAAACCAGTCCTCTCTGATGTCCTGCAGATTCTTATCCCTCTGCAAGGGATTATTGGCCATTTGTGCGAGGCTGAGGAACGCTTTGTGTCTCAGAGAGCTCTGTGGAAACAGGTTTTATGTGAATGACTCTGCAGTCTCTGCATGTTTCTCTGCAGCGGGTTAATGAATAAAAGATGGAGAGAATGTGGGGCATGTTCAGGGGTAAAACAGTGTGCAGTGTGAGGAAGAAAAGGAGTTTGAGGAGTAAGTGGAAGAAAGAGCGCATTAGGTATTATGGTTTTAATAAAGGAATACCAGAGCAGGATCTATGCCCATGTTTATTTTCCCTCTCTTCTGGTATGTGTGTATATTAGGGCTGCTTCATATGGACATAAGCAGCTTATTGTGATTATATTACTGTATTAAATGTCTGTGTTTCTGTGTAGTCATGGTTAATCAAAGTTGGGATGATTTTAGATTTTGTGTAGTTGTTTGCAGTTTTGTGTTTTTCATGATTAATCATATATTTTAGTCATGTAGTCACGATTAATTACATTTTTAGATGCAGTTATTCACATTTTATAGCTAGTTGTGATGATTGTTTGTAGATTGTTGCAGTTACTTACATTTTTGTAGTTGTAATTAACCCATAAGACCCCAGATCCAGTTTTGAAAAAGCTCAGTTAAATTAATTGATCATTAGTGTTTTTTGTATGCTGATATTCCAAAAATGACTGCAATAGTGTTGTGCCAGACTGTCATGGAGTCACTCAGAATGGCAGCTGGCCATCTTCAGTGACAAGTCCTGCTTTTGTCTTGGTAGAGACAACCTATAATTCCATGTGTGGAGGCACCATGGTCTGTGCCAAGATGAATTGTTTGTTGTCACATGTTCAGAAGGCCTGGTGTCATGGTGTGGTTTGCAGTTTAGTACAATGTCAAATCACCTTTGGTCTTTATTACAAGCACTTTGACAGCCCCAACATTATGTTAATTAGGTCCTGAATATTCAAGCTGCATGGGATGGATTATTGCAGGACATCTTCAGGAATCTCTGCAACGCCATACTGAGAGACACTAGTTCTGTATGTGTAGATCAATAAATACTGCTCAAATCAGTCTAAATGTTTAACCATTTATTAAACCTTCTGAATAGCATTACTCACTGACAATGAGTGTATTTCATCATTTTGTTGTAGAAAATAAATCAGTGTTTCTGTACGACATTCGACAAGTGTTTGAATTGTTAAATGCATTGGGAACAGACCTTTACAAACAAAAAAAACATTTTTGTAATGAGCAGCTTTTGTCACAAGAACTAAGAGAAGATAATTCTTTATTATGCTGTCACATTTACAACTGTGATTCATTCAGGATGTTCAGTATATCCCCTTGATTCTGCGTCTGCATCTGCATTCTGAGCAATTTTGAGATATTGAGCCTTTATTGAGTCTTTATAGTAACACTGACATATATGGAGATAGAAACTTCTGTTTTGTAGATAAAGAGCCTAAAATGCATACAACTTAAATACACCTCATATAATGTCATGAGAGGGAAACTCTTGTTTATAAATCATTCAGATTAATGACATTTTTGATGTTTGTAATGGTTATACTGCTGAGTTTAGCCTCAATTTCTACATTAATATATGTTACAATTTTGGCATCAAACTTCAACTTGTATTATTGTATCCCTTTTGCTAAGCTTCATTTAAACGCTCTCTCTCTCTCTCTCTCTCTCTCTCTCTCTCTCTCTTGCTCTCGCTCTCTCACTCAGTTGAGATGCAAGCATTACAGAGAGATGAGATCATCAGGGTTGTGTCTCAAAGCAGATTGGAGATTGATATCAGGTACAGGAGGAGGGGTGGTGGAAAAAGGAAGAAAAAATGATATTCGGGAAATGGCAGAACAGAGTGTGTTCAGGACTGACTGAATGGAGGTGTTTGTAGGGAATGAGGAGAGAAAAAGGAGGATGATGGAAGAGAGAGGAGGAGAGAGGGAATTTGATGGCCCTCTGTGTTTTGCGCTCTTTTTTTCCTCTCTGTGTTATATTCACTTAAACAGGCAGCAGGAATGTGGCCTATCTTCCCTCACTGCATAAAGGCCTTGAAAGCCACACAAGGAGTGTGTGTGTGTGTGTGTGTGTGTGTGTAGAGAGAGAGAGAGAGAGAGATGTTCTTTCCTGTGCTGTGGAACCCAGTTTGTCTGTGTTGTTCCTACTCTTTATTTTTAATGGACCTTTGTTTTAATATATTTTTTTTTTCATGTAAAATCTTGAATTCTGTCTCTCTGGTGGTCTCTCTCTCCATCTCTCTCTCTCTCTGGTGGTCTCTGGTAGTGTCAGCGGTGATGAGTGTAAGGCTGCATTATTGGGACAATATTTAACCAAATATATGTGTCCAATTCCCTGTAAATCACCATAACTTCAAAAGAGGCCTCAGCACTTTATACATCAGATTAGTAGAAGGTAAACCTTAGAGAGTGACACTAGATTCAATGACTGTGTGTGTGTGTGTGTGTGTGTGTGTGTGTGTGTGTGTGTGTGTGTGTGTGTGTGTGTGTGTGTGTGTGTGTGTGTGTCAGAGACATTTCACCAAACACACTGTTTATAGCAGGAGAATAGCTGTGCTTTGATCAGGCTCTTGTAGGAATGATGTCAGTGTCTAAGTGTTCCTGTCAGGCAGAGTGTGGTGGGAAGGCTGTGTGCTTTAACTGTATGTCTCATTCATCCTGCATAAGACATTGTCGACATTTTCAACATGATTTATGGAAAAGAAAATGCTTTGAGAAGACATCTTTCTGTGTGTTTGCTTAACAGCTCATGTGGCCCTTTCAGATCTTTCTGTTCTAGTTTGAGGTTCTGAGAAATATTATAATTGTTTTCATCCTGCTTTGATCTGCTGAAAAAATGTTTAACCCTTAAAATGTTCCTGTAATTCATGAATAATGAAATGGTAAATGGTACCCAACTGTACTACGTGCTGTAAAAGAACACCAAACTAATCAGACCAGACCACCTTCCATCTTTATGTTTCCATTTGAGGTGCTTTTGATGGTGGATAGGGATCAACATGGGCACACTGATCAGTCTTTGGTTACTCAAGAGTTGGGGATGCTGACTGTTGCACATTCCTCTCATAACCTGCATTATCCTTTAGAACTCAAATCAAGTTTCGTTGGATGTTTTCGTAATGTGACAGATTTTAATTCGCCAAAACTTGAAAATTATTGATAGGAGACAGTAACACGTCAGAGATTATTTTCAGGACGTCCTAATAAAAAATGACTTGTGCCTTCAATGTTTTGTTTTTGTGTGTGTGTGTGCGTATGTTTGTTTTTTTGTTTTGTTTATAAGGAATAAATAAAACGGGGTGTTTCTGAGCTGAAAATGAACAGCAGTCCAAATAAAAAAAAAACAACATCCCGAATCACCTTCTTCTTTCGGCTGCTCCCTTTTGGGGTGGCCATAGCGGATCATCTGCCTCCATCTTGCCCTATCCCCTGCCTCTTCTACACCAACCATCTCCATGTCCACCTTCACTACATCCATAAACCTTCTCTGAGGTCTTCCTGTTCTTCTTCCGCATATACACATCCACAGAGCACCAAACATGCACTTGAAGCTCCTTAGACATTAAACTGGGATTTAGTTCAGTTGGAAACAAGTAAATGTTAGCTGTTTTCTGAGCTGGATTACTCACTGATCCCACAATGATGGGTAGGGCTTGTAGTTTTTGATATGTATATTATAGGTTACTCTGCTCCTGAGATATGAAGACTGGAAAACAGCATTTAACTGCCTGCAAAATGCGCATCTCTGGTCCTAAGAGTTCAACAGTTAGGGCTAGACAGGGTTTGCCTTCATTCCCCCTGTTGCATTGATGAGCCTTGGAAGCCCATTGGAGTTAGAGAGTGTGGAGTCTCTCCATTGCACAGGCCTAAAAGGTATTGAACAAACTGACAAAGACATCCCATGTCTTAGCCTTGAAAAGCTCTTATGTGCTCACTGTATACTTTGGGTTGTTGTTTATCTGTACAGTTAAGTGGTATCCTATCTGTTTTACAGGATTTGAGTCGAACCAAAAAAGGGTCCGTACATTTCAGAATAAATTCTGCTACCTCTATCAGCAGTTATCAATAAATACCAGAGACCCTGTTCTGCTGACAGTCATACATGTCTGTGCTACAATACTGCATCTATCATGTTTGTCAGGGGTGGCAGTCGTCTGAAATTACTTGTATGTTTTCTCTCTCATTTTTCTCATTCTCTCAGATGTCTTTTGAAAAAGAAATGCTGGGAGAAAACAAGAGAACTCCTTCAATTCCTGTTATTCTGGCACATGTTAATCTTGGTGTCATCTTTCCAAAGAATTTAGTTCCAAGTCTGATCAGGCTTTTTTAGATATTTTCTACTTGTCTAATCTGACTTTTCTGTACTTGAGTATCACCAATAGTTTGCATCTTTGTCCTTACATTCAGTTAAGGCCTCTCTTAATAGTAGACTTTGATAATGATATTACTACCTATTTAAGGTTGTTCCTGATTTGACTAGATGTTCTTAAGGGGTTTCTCTCCACCAAGGATAGAAGTTGTAAATCTACTTTAGTTGTCTTTCATGGTCTTCCAGATCTCTTGATGTTGCTGAACTCACCAGCACATTCTTCCATTTTAAGAATGGACCAAACTGTTAATTCAGCCATTCTCTTATCTCTCCCTGATAGGTGTTTTGTTTTTCCAGTGTTATGATTCCTCCTGCACTTGTATCGACACCTCTTTGGATCACATTGGAAGTCCCCATTCATTGTTGTGAGGATTTGATTGCATTCAGCAACATTAGAGCATAGATGAATTGGTGTGATTTACAATATGTTGAATAGATATACAGTGCCTTGCAAAAGCATTGGCTTTGTAACCCATAATCTAAATTGTATGTGATTCAGCTGCACTAAATACTAAAGTTACTAAAGTTGGTGAAGTGAAATGAGAAAAACAACAATAAATATAAAATATGGCATGTGCATATGTATTCACCCCCTTGAAGCCCTTACTAATTACCTTCAGCAGTCACATTCTTTGTGAAATGAAGTCCACCTGTGTGCAGTCTAAGTGACACATAATCTGTCAGTATATACACGCATTTTTTCTGAAATGCCCCAGAGGCTGTAACACCATTAAGCAACAGACACCACTAACCAAATACCATGAAGGCCAAGGAGATCTCCAAACAAGACAGGAACAATGTGGTTAAGATATACAAGATATACAGGGTTGGGTTATAAAAAATGTCCTGTGTGTTTCCATTGAATACAAGACACTTTCACAGTGATCCACCATACACTTGCTGTCATGAAACCTGCCCATCTGTCTCCAAAGTTGTCTTATAGAAAATCTAAATATGGTCACCCTACCAATAATGAGATTAGTTTCATTGTTTATTAATTTTATTATTTATTATTATTATTATCCATTATAAGTGTAGAATCTCATGCTCTAAACTAAAGAAACCTGTCTGGGTTGTTTATGGCAGTAATATCGTTGTACCTTTTCAAACTGGTAATGTGAAGCATTGTTTACTTGCTGTAAACTCCTTTGATGAGATTAGTGTTTGTTAGTCTAGCAAATTCTGTTTTAATTGTAGTCAACAAGCATTTTATATTGAAATTGATGGAATTCACACAGACTTTTGCTCAGCATCTGTGAGTTTCCTAGAGTGACAGTTTTCACCTTCACTTTATGTTACACTGTTAAAAAAGGACAGGAGAGGAGTGTGGATTTGACGGTGTGCTGATTGATTTGTAGGACTGGAGACAGTGTGTCATCCAGTGCAGGAGGCCACTGTTTTTAGCTATACACTCATATGTTGAGAGAAACAAATGACACACTCACTTCTTGTTCATCTGCGGTCACTTCTGTTAACCTTCCTAAAGTGCTGTACCTGATGTGACTGAATCTGACTCTGTTTGAAGTTAATAAGGGATTCTTTTGTCCAAAGAATGGTCTTCATCAGTAGTTCTTCAGTGGGAGGAAGGTAATCAATGACATGATGTCATATGTTAAAGAAAGTAATGCTCCGTTCTAAAATGATACACTGTTAAATGAGAAAGTTACCAAAATAATCAAAAACCAAAATTAACAGTTTGTGTTCAAAGAGTAAAGTAGCTAAATAATGTAGCAAAGAACCATACTGAGGCATGGAGATATATGTGTGTGTGTGTGTGAGTGTGTGTGTGTGTGTGTGTGTTTTAAGCAATAGTTCAGTACATCTACTCCCCTTCTTATCCCACGTGTAGTTGTTTGCTTATTTGCTTTTACATTGTTTAGTACAAAGGACACGTTTTCTAATGAATGCATTCAGTTGCTTTAAGTGGCACCCATTTCTGACACAGATGTGCAAATGCACACACAGATCTCTATCTCTGCAAAGAAGCATTGCCAATAGAAAAGCAGTCTCTGGAGCAGAAAAACATCAACCTATTGGCACCAGGCTTAAAGAAAAGAATGGGCAATTGGGGTGTAAACCACTCCCATCAATGTGTGGAGTAGTGGAACTGTGTCTTATACCCCAACAATTAGCATTGTACCAACTGTCTCAGATTGTCAGAAACCACATAAGCAAGTCTGTTTGAGATTACCGAACATCTCCACACAATCATGTAGCTCCTGTAGAGAAGTACTGCTGATAGAATAGAACTCTCTGAACCTAATGACACCAGGCCTAATGACGGGCATGGGACAGAGGGGTTTAAAACCCCCCAGCATGGAACTGTGTTCTGTGTAATAATTGTGCTTTATTCAGTACTTGTGGGATGAGGTGGGCTGGTGATCATCCAATATCCTTACAACACTAATGCTCTCATCACTAAACGCAACCAGATGCTCTAAAATCTTGTAGAAATCGGTGATCATTCCGGCCTGCAATTGACACCAACAGTTGACATTACTTCTTAGCTACATTAGCCCTGTAGCTCCAGTGTAATACTAAAGAAAATACTAAACATGACTTGTCTGATCAACTGTGTAAACTATCGCTTTAAATTGTGCTGTCTCTTCCTGTCCATCGTTCTGGACTCCATGAGAACAGGGTCAGAGGGTGATGGAGCCAGCGGGGCTCTGCCTTTCCCATGGTACCACTGGCAAAGCTCCAGTGTGTGTGTGTGTGTGTATGTGCGCACATGCATTTTACTAGGCTCCACCCTCTATGGTCTTATTAACACAGGCCAGAGCACAAGGGATGGGCAGAGAGAGAGGAGGGAGAGAAAAAGAAATGAAGACGCTTCCTCTGTTTCAATCTTTCATTCATCTCTCTGTCTTTTCCTGTGTCCAGGACACATAACCAACCCCCAACCACATTCTCTATATATCTCTCGCTCTCCCTTTGTTCCTCATGCTCTCTCACACACACACACACACACACACACACACACACACACTCTCTTTTGCTCTCTCAAATTTTCTCTCTCTCTGTCTCTCTCTCTCTTTCACACACACTAGGACACCCCTTGTAATAGTGTGTTCATCTACTTTAAGTTTCACCCATTGCTGACACAGATGTTCAAATGCACACATGTAGCCTAGTCCCTGTAGAGAAGCACTGCCAATAGAATAGGACTCTCTGGAGCAGATAAACATGAACTTATTGGCTTGATACCTAGTGTCATGCAAGGGCTAGGGGGGTATAAATGCCCCACTATTGTGCTGTGGAGCAGTGTAATTCTGTTTTCTGGAATGATGGCAGTCCATCCAATTCTTTTGGGATGAGTTATGAGGTAGTGCTGATCATCCTGACCTTACTAAGGTTTTTATCACTAAATTCAGTCAAATCCTCCCAGCAGTGATCCAATATTCAGTAGAAAGCCTTCCCTGGACAGTAGAGACAGTTACATCAACAAAAGTAGGATAAACACTTTAATAATAGCCTTGATTCACAAGAAACACGTGTGCCAATACTTTTGTCCATATAGCATTTAATGTACACCCGACTACACCCGGAAAGGAACTTTTCCCTAGTGAGGAAGTGTTTTGAGGGAATTATCAGCACATTTCCTAAGAATTAACCCCTCCCCCATTTTTTTCTCTGTTCCATATATGACCGTGTGGATTAACCTTTAGAACCCTAGGTCAGTTTTGTGGGATTTTTTTGGTAGTTTGACATACTCTGGTTACTCTGATGCTAAGTTATGGAGCCTAGAAAATAGCATGTAACTGTCTGCAAAGTGCAGATCTCAGATTGTATTTTTTTGTATCGTTATTTGTGGATAGTAACGTTTTTCCTCTGATATAAGGGCTTGGAATATCAGCATTCTCCTTTAAAGTAGTACCTTTGGGCTGCCTCACGTTTCTCCCAATGGTTCTGCCACTGAAGCAGCGCTGGAATACCTCTTTTGAGATGGCCCACAGCTGGTCCATCACATTGTGCATGATATCTTCTCTGGGCTGACATCTGGTGCCTTTCAGGGGCTTTTTCAGCTTAGGGAAAAGCTAGAAGTCACGTGGAGCCATGTAGAGAGAGTACAAAATCTGGCAAATTACAGGTGTGTTGTGTTTGGCCAGGAAACTCTATCAAATGTGAAGAATGGATGGCTGTATTATTGTGATGGATCTGCCAGTTGCCTGCTGCCCACATCTGGCCACTTGTAGATCTCATTTTGCTCTTAATCAGATGATGTTTCTTTTGAATAAATGATGTGACTGACTTCAGTGACTATAGTCTACGGCAGACTGCAGCAACTGTTTTTCAGACAGCTGTGGTAAAACATAATACCTGCCCTGTGGTGGTCTAGTAAGGTCCTGACCATTGAAGATCAGGGTGAAAGGAGGCTAACACAGTACACAGAGAAACAGATGAACTACAGTCTTTAATTACATAACTGCAATGTTCTCCTGTGTGATAAGAGGAGCTAATAAAATGAACAGTGAATGTAGAAAAAAATGAGGTGGTCATAATGTTATGGCAGATCTGTGTATCTTTGTTCTGACGAAGAGAAATGTTCTGCTCCTCCACATCTGCCTCTCCTACCTCTTTTGTTTCTTTTTTTTCTATTATATTTCCCTTCTTTAGTTTGTCGCCTTGATTTCTTTACTGCCTCTACACACAAACTCTCGCTCACTCTCTCACTTACACACATTACAAGGGAGCCACCCTTCATAATTACAGAGTGTGCTCCGCTTATGTAAGGACAGACACTGTGAAATGGCACTTTCTGATTTCGGAGAGTTTAGTGTAAGTGTACACACACTCACACAGTTGTTTCACTTAAAGCTTGTATCTTCTAGCTTGACATTTTTACAGGAGAAGAAACGTGTAAAGTGTAAAGATTTTTTAGCCGCTTCTTCCCGAATAGGGTCACGGTTAATTCAGTTCCCACCTGGAGTCTTCACCAGAATGCACCAAACTCCAAAGACCGTGACCCGAGTGGGAATCGAATCCACAACCCCAGGACCCTGGAACTGTTTGACACACGTCTCTGTATATGTCCATATATATATATATATGTTAATTGAGCAGGGCCGCCACATACACATACATCTAAATACTGTTTTCCTATGGAATATATAATTATTAAGGGGTATTTATATGTATAATACCTATGGGACAGATGTGTAACCCCATACTCTGACAAGGTATGAAGGTTTGTATTTCTATGTGTGTTGTCTAACTAAGTGTACAGTGTGTTTGTTGTGGTTGTGTATTTTATAACAGGAGAGTGAAGGCATTCCCTGTGTGTGTGTGTGTGTGTGTGTGTGTGTGTGTGTGTGTGTGTGTGTGTGTGTGTGTGTGTGTGTGTGTGTGTGTGTGTGTGTGTGTGTGTGGTGTGTGTGTGTGTGTGTGTGTGTGTGAGCTAATGAATCCATTCTCGTTCCTGTGATGTGGTCCCTCTCCTTTCTCATACTGACATTATATCCAGGCTGTGAGGCTCTGTGGCTGTGTGTGATGTGGGCTATCTGTTTCTCTATTTTCTGCTTCTGGGTCATTGTTTTCCAGCAGGCCTGGACGACACCAACAGACAGAAGTGCTTCTTTGTGAGAGAACAGTCTGGCACCTCAGGGGAACTGAGGTTGAAGTCTCTTGTTTTAGCATTTATGCCTTTTTGATTTGTTCACTTGACCTTTAAAGACAAGTAAACCTCTGAAACACTGACATACTGTTGAGTTGTATCTGGATGGAGAACAGTAGCTCCACCCACCCGTGATCTACAAAATCCTTGTCTGTGAAGTAGGAAAGCTGATTAATTTGCAGATATTCTAACAAGAAATGCTTTGTGGTTGTTTGTCTTATTTAAACCTTAAGGTCAGTGTAAGATTTTGTGTTGAACCTATGCAATGTCCTACATGTAGCTCCATACCCTACAGCATATTCTATGCAGTACTCTGACACACTCCTAGAAACTATGCATTGCGGCAGTGCAGACCGCAACAACTGTAATTGGTCCGTTTGCTAGAGACATATTTCCTCTTAGGCCACCGTTTTAAAATCAGTATGAACATGGATTGTGCATGCACTGATGAGTTAAATGGTTGCAGCTGATCAACCAAATCACCAAATTTTCCTGCATTTCCTCATCCATGTCTCTCAGGGGCAGAAAGTTCACCCTCATTCTGCCTCGAATTGGTTCAGTGGGTATACATTCAAGACCATTTTGCATCGCAACATTTAAAACTTGGTATTTTACTTGCCCTTCAACTCTTGTGAAATAATTAAGTCCTACTGATAAGCCATGATTTTATGGGTTTTGTAGTGTTTGATAGCCTAGTGATTTAGTGAAGGTTGTGGTTCAAATCACAATCAGCATTGTAGATTGGCACTAGAAGGCCACTGGTTGTTCAGACATAAGCAGTGGAATAAAAACCTGTCTTCAGTGCTTAGCTATTTCCTCATTGGAATCCAAGCCCACTCGCTGTCCATCACACACAAAGTGTTCTCTGTGGTGGCCCAGGCCATAACTGACAGAGTGGGCCACTGGGTCGGCAGTGTGTGGGCTGACCAGAGCAGCGGTCACTCTCCAGCTGACACTGGCTGACTCCATTTGGCACAACAACATGGGTACCGTTCAAGCTCCAGATACTTCTCCAGCTGGAGATCAGACGTTCTCTTAGGAGAACGTTGACATTCTTGTCCCATGGCATCGGTCCGCCACTTTGAGTGCTCTTCACGTCTCCGTAGTGATGTCAGAAAGACTTTTCCACAGCGAAGTGCCACCTCCAGGAGGAACTTGGCAGTGCAATTCCAAGGGTTGAAGAACAATGTTGGACCTCAGGCAGGTTTCAGTTTCTGCTCTTATGAAATCACGATGTTACTGTCAGAAACATAGCTAATGATAACTGAAGTTGTGCTACAATCAGGCTCTTAGTTAGTGGTTGTAATGTAGTAGTCAGTCAGACTGTAATCAGACAAGCTCAGGGTTAGTGTAGTCAGGCTGTTTAACTAACCTTAAACTAAACTTACTCTTAGGTAATACTAACTATAGTCAGGCTATTCCGATGCTTTTAAATAACTATTTATCACTTCCCCCTGTTTTTCCCTTCCTCTTTTCCCATTCAACGCTGCGCTTTTGCACTTTAGTTGTAGCAAAAGAGCAAACAGTGCAGTTTTGGGGAGTAAAACAGCTTCCAGTGTTGACCATGTTGTGTTAAGTGATTATTCTGTTTGTTGGCTGGTTAATGGTCTGTGCAGATGCCTTGCCACGGAAGTGAACTTCTGGAATGCTCTGTAGTTCAGGTTAGTTTTTCCCTATGCATAAAGCAATGATGTCAGTGCTGCAGTCAACTCACACTGTGTTCATTTTCACGTCAGGTATGTAAGTTGATCCCTTAAATGGGCACCCTGTGCATTCATATATGTTTTGTACTGGACTGGCCAAAACATCCTAAAGTCACAGG